>NW_019168026.1:8369082-8490961 GCF_002303985.1 Durio zibethinus
TCATTGAAACTTGATCAAAGACCTTGTAATCTTGAAAATCATACTAAAAACATAAGCAACACACATGAAACAAACAATTTTTAGCCACCATGCAAGGAAAAGAGGTTCAGCCAAAGCATGGAGAGCTTGGCCAAATACTCTATTGGGCTCCCATAATCATGCTTTCATTTCATTTAGTATAGTCATGCATTAAACATCAAAGTATTCATTGCATTTTTATCATAAGAGAAATTTCATCAAACATGTACCAAACTAACAAATAAGGAAACCATAACAACAAGGATATTAGCCAAACATTATATGTAATCTATCATGACAATCACCAAATATGCATCAAACATAAATACATCATTCCAAACATCCGTCAACATTTTTTTAAAGCAAGAAAAACAATAAAAAAAGACCATAAGGAGGTTTAGCCATAGTGAAATAGAGGTTGGTCGAACTATTGGTTGACAATAGAGAAGGATTGCATTGACTAAGCTAGAAAATATCATAAATGCCAGATTTATGTAGACAAGATACAAGTTCCCCCAAACATCTTTGCATGTCATATCAACATTTTGGCCTTTCTTTTTGTAAAGAATGAATGTGATAGGGTCCATTACACCAAAAGCTTTTAACGAACATCAATTCATTTTATTGGTTATTAACTATTTCACAAAGCAGGTAAAAGCAACTTTATAAGCTAATGCGAAAGAGTGATGGTATGCAAGTTCCTCAATAAAGAGATTATATGCAAATATGGGCTTTTAAAATGGATCATTTCAGATAATGCTCTTAATTTGAATAACAAAATGATGAATTAAGTATGTGTTCAATTCAAAATCAAACACCACAATTTGACATCTTATCATTCAAATATGAATAGAGTAGTTGACATGACCAATAAAAATAGAAAGAGAATTGTTGAAAAAATAACAAATGTGTATAAAAATTGACACAAAAAACTATTGTTCACATTATAGGTATATCAAACTTCAATTTGCATATCCACATGAGCTACACCATTTTTGATAGTTTATAAGATGAAAGCAGTATTGCCTATCGTGGTTGAAATTCATTTCTTATGTGTTCTCATAAAAGTCAAGTTAAAAGAAACTGAGTGGATTTGATCTCAGTATAAATAGTAAATCTCATAAAAAAAAAGGCTAATTACACTTTGCCAGGATCAACTATATCAAAAAAGAATGATAGAAATTCATAGCAAGAAAGTTCACCTTTAACAATTTTGTAAAGGAGAATTAGTTTTAAAAAAGATCCTCCTCAATCAGTAAGATCCTCATGAAAAATGGACCTCTAACTAAAAAGGCCTATATTTGGTGAAAAAAGTCTTTTTTGCTAGAGCACTAATTTTGGTAGAAATGGATGGAATTTATTTGCCTAACCCAGTTAATTCTAATGCCATGAAATAGTATTATGCTTAAAAGAATAAAGAAATAAATAGAGGTTCATGTTGAAAACTTGGAAATGGCACATGGACCAAATAGGTATCTAAGTTAAAAAACCAAAAAGGCAGCTTAGATAAAAAAAAAAAAACATTATATAGAGTGGGGTAATCATCAACGTGGGGTAATCATCAACATTTGCCAAAAGGTCTCATTGGTTTTGGGAAAGCTTGGTTTACTACATTTTCAAAAAATCAAGGACATCAATCAATGGTTTAAAAAAAAAATCCAAGATGAATTGGTTAATAATTATCTAAATATTCATTATGTGTTTACTTTTTCCTTTTTTATATCATTCTAAATAATACATGAAACATTTTTGTCCTTCTTGAAACAAAGATACCTTCTTTGTTTTTACTTTCCATTTATCTTTCTCATTCAATTTATATTGAAAAAAAAAAGAGCAATGTATTGTAATTGTCATGAAATTCAAAAAATAATGAATGAATGATAGTGATTATACAAGACACTCACATTATTTTAAAAGAAATTTAAAATGATGAGCAAAATAATAAGAGCAAGGATTAATGAGAAAATGAGCTTGTAAGGACATGGAAGCTTATAAATGCCAAATGTGAAAGGAGATGAAATCATGATCATCGATTAAAAGGAATCTTATTTAAATTTCACCATATATTGAAATGCATATGGTTCAAAGATGGAAATCAATCATTAAGAGATTTTGGAAAATCGATGAAACAAATACAATGAAAAAAAGGAAAAAAATGGTTTGCTCATCTGTATCATAATTGCATTTGCATCATAATTATCACGCCTTACATAAAATTGCAATACATGAAAATTTTATTCTTGTATAAGCCATATGAAAAGGAATATAAGTCTGGAACAATCTAAGATCAGCATAATGAAGTGAACCAAAATTGAAAAAGCTCTCCCTTGAAAGTTTTATGAAGGAAAACTAGTTTTGAAAATAATCCTCCCTAACCAATAAGATCCCTAAGAAAAATGGACTTCTAACTAAAAAAGCCTATATTTGGTGAAAAAAGTCTTTTTTGGTAGAGCACTAGTTTTGCCAGAAATGGATGGAATTGATTTGCCTAACCTGATTAATTCTACTATCATGAAAAAGTATTATGCTTGAAAGAATAAAAAAATAAAGAGAGGTTCATGTTGAAAACTTGAAAATGGCATGTGGACCAAATAAGAGTCTAAGTTGAAAACCCGAAAAAGAAGCTTAGATAAAGAAGCATTGCATAGAGTGGGGCAATCATCAATATTTGCTAAAAGGTCTCATTGGTTTTGGGAAAGCTTGGTTTATTGCATTTTCAAAAAATTAAGGACACCAATAAATGGTTTTTGAGAAAAAATCCAAGATGAATTGGTTGATAATGATCTAAATATTCATTATGCATTTAATTGTTTCTTTTGTTATATCATTTTGAATAATACATGTAACGTTTTTGTCCTTGCTGAAACAAAGATACCATTTTTGTTTTTACTTTCCATTTATCTTTTCCATTCAATTTATATTAAAAAAGAAATAAACAATGTATTGTGATTGTCATGAAATTTGAAAGATGTTAAGTGAATGATAGTGATCATACAAGGCACTCACATTATTCTAAAAGAAATTTAAACTGTTGAGCAAAATAGTAAGAGTAAGGAATAATGAGAAAATGAGCTTATAAGAGTGTGGAAGCTAATAAACACTAAATGTGAAAGTAGATGAAATCATGATCATCGATTAAGAGGAATTATCGTAACGATTTTATGTCCGTCCAATGAATTTTAAAATGAAATAAAAATTAACGGAGTTGCCACCAATCTTTTTTGGTTAGGTGCGATTGGCCACCTATTAAAACATATCCTTTTAATGAAATCTTAAAATTAATTAAAATTTATTAAAATGATAATTTTATAGTCTGCGAAATAGTCTAGGTTTGAGAGTCAGTTACGCGTGGGGAAAGATTAGCACCTCCACAGTGCCCGTTTAAAACGATATCAATTAACTACATATTATCCTTTGATTTTGATAAAAAATAGTCTTATTTTCGGTGTTTGAAAAGTAATTTTCTTTGATTTCTTTTGTTTATTGAAAATTGATTTTTTATAAATTTGTTATGAAAATTTATTATTCAAATTTTATTTGAGAAAAATAAATTAGAACATTTTTATTGAAATAATTCTAAAAAATGTTCTATTATGTTGGTAACATTAAAAGAACTCTTTTTCATCTAGAGATTTTTTAAGCATCGCTTCTCGGAATACCTTAGAATCTCATTCTCGGAGGCTCAAATTTACTTTTCACAAAACTTTATTATGCATGCAGTGTAAAATGTTGATATGTTGATGCACACATTTTATTCTACTCCTTAGAAATTTTGATTTATTAATTTTTTTTATTGTTATTGTTTTATTTTTTATAAAGAAAAGAGGAACTTTTATTATATTAAAAATTCTCTGTAAATATTTCAATATGATGGTAATATTTAAAAAAATCCTCTCACATAGCGATTTCTGAAAACATCTTTACTCGGAATACTTTTAGAGCCCCGTCATCGAAAAAAATTTCTTTTTTTCTCATTTTTATTATTACTTATTCTTAATTTATTAGTTAATTTTTTATTTATTATTTAATTTTTTAACAAGAAAAAGAAATTTTTTATTGTATTGAAAAGTTTTTATAAATACTCTAATACACTGGTAGTATTAAAAAAATCTTCTCACCTAGAGATTTGTAAGTATCACTACTCGGAGTACCTTTGAATCTCATCGTCAGATAAAAATTTTCTTTTTTCTTACTTTTTATTATTTATTTTTAATTAATTTTTTTTATTTTGTTTTTAAAGTTTATTTTAAAAATTAACAAAATTATAAAAATCTTACCCACATATTTCAACATTTAATCTAACAAATATAAGTGTTTTAATATGCATAAATATTAGTAAATAGTATAAAAAACATTAAAAAATTTTAAAAAAAGTTTTTTTTACCTGAACCGGACCGATCAACGATCCGATCAACAGCGGTTCGGCTGAACCGAAAAGGGATTGGTTTGGTGCACTATTCGGTTGAGATCGGTCTGGACCGATTCACTGGCGGTTCGATACCGGTTCAACTGGATCGATTTTGAGCTGAGGTAGAAGCGAGTCAGAAGTCGAGTTGCACGAATCCCGGGTCGAGTCACGGGCATGCATGGATCCTTCTTGGTCTAGACGACATCGTTTTGGGCTTTCTTTTTATATATATAAGTTAATTTTGTTTTCAGATCATTTTCTACCTTTTCTCAAAAAAAAAAAATTCAGAGCTTAAGGATTCTCTGGCTTTGGCCGGAGTCCGGTGCAGGGATGCCATGCTGGCCGACGTCTGGGTTGCCATTGGTGGTCGCCACGACGGTCGTCGGTGATCGTCGATGACAAAAAAATCCAAAAGTTCACCGAAATGCTCTTCTCAACCCCTTGAACACAGATCCAACCTCTTTTTCACCAAAAAAAAGTCTCAAATTCCCTAGATCTGCTCTTAAAGTTTCGGTCAAATCTCATTTTTCTTTTTTCTGATTTTGACTTCCTCTTTTTTTTTAATCTGACTTTATTTTTTTCTTTGTGCAGGAACTCTCGGCGCTAAGGTTCCTTCCTATAGGGAAGACTGTTTGTTTTTATTTTTTTTATTTTTTGTTTTTGCAGAATGATTTTTTTTATTGAGACCTTATTTTTTTGGTCTGACACGGAGCTCAATTTATAGAGCTCCGGCCATAGCCCTGGCCAAGAGGGCACGGTAGAGGGGGGCACCCCAAGTATCAACCCCCTTCTTTGCCCCTTTATCATTTTGTGTTGTCCAATCTTGGTATGGTATTATGGCTTTTTGTAAGGAGTAGATAGTGAACGGGGGGAACAGGGGGCGGATCAGGCAAGGGGTGGCATGATGACTAGGCTAGGGTGTGGGCAGGCAGTGGTACAGTGCACGGCACCCATAGGCGCCAGCCCTTATGTCTTTATTTCTTCTTCTATTTGGATTTTTCCATTTGTCTCTTCCTCTTTTTTTTTACTTTTTACTTTTTTTTAGATTTTTAATTAATTTTTTAGTTTTAATTAAACAATATTATTATTACTATTATTAAAATTATTATTATTAATATTAAGCAAAAACTAAAAATGGTAGATCCAGACAAAATTCGATGTCTACAGCTGCCCCTCTTTGTACATTACTGAGAATCAGGAATAGGACAAAGACAAAGACAACAATTTTGTCTAAAATTCGAAGAGATTTTTTTTTATTTTTTTATTTAAACTAATCAAAAAGCTTTTCTCATAAAATTGAAATGTTTTTCTTACTCGAAGCTCAACAATTTTAAAAAATCCATCTTAAAAGGCTCCTCTTAGCAGATGCTCAACAACTTTAAAAATTCTTGAAAAAACTCCTCTAAAGAAAGGCTCAACAACTTTAAAAATTCTTGAAAAAACTCATCTAAGCAGAGGTTTAATAACTTTAAAAATCCTTGAAAAAGGTCATCTTAGCAGAGGCTCAACAACTTTAAAAATCCAGAAAAAAGCTCATCTCAGCAGAAGCTCAATAACTTTTAAAGATTTAAAACCTGAAAAAGGTTCCTCTCAACAGAGGCTCAACAATTTTTAAAATTCTATCTTGAAAAAAAGCTTCCTTCAACAGAGGCTCAACAACTTTAAAATTCTATCTTGAAAAAATACTCATCTCAACAGAGGGTCAATAACTTTAAAAATTCTTATCTTGAAAAAGGCTCCTCTCAACAAAGGCTTAACAACTTTTAAAATTCTATCTTGAAAAAAGGCTTTAGCATAAGCTAAACAACTTTAAATTTCTAACTTGAAAAAGGCTCATCTCAACAGAGGCTCAATAACTTAAAAAATTCTTATCTTGAAAAAGCTCCTCTCAGCAGAAGGCTCAACAACTTGTAAAATTTTATCTTAGAAAAAAGGCTCCTCTCAGCAAAGGCTTAAACAACTTTAAAATCCATCTTGAAAAAGGCTCATCTTAACAAAGGCTCAAAAACTTTAAAATTTCATCTTAAAAAAAGCTCTTCAAGCAGAGGCTTAACAACTTTAAAAATTTTTAAAAAAATCCTCTCAACAGAAGTCTCAACACTTTAATATCTTGAAAAAGGCTCCTCTAACAAAGCTAAACAACTTTAAATTTCTAACTTGAAAAAAGGCTCAATCTTTTGAAATCTTATTTTTTATCAAGAAATGAAAAGTTTATGTCCTTATTATAACTGCTCATGGATGCATGTACTGAGTGCTCTAAATGCAATGTATGAAATGCAATTGAAACTATTCATTATAGTAAAAAGGTTCTCAAGATCTCTCGTTTTTTGTTTCTTTTATCAGAATTCTCAACCATTACCATATGACCAATATGTTCTTAACATCTGACCATTATATTCTTTCTTGACAATACTTTTCTTCAAAAGTCTGCAACATTAACATCTTATCATGCTTTTCTCATCCTTTTTCATCTGCCTTTATCAACTTTTAAAAAATTAATGTTGAGATCTTTCATGTTTGTTTTTCTTTTTATCATTTTAAGTTCAAGACAAATGAAATGCAATCACACATTTCCCCTATTTTTATGGTGAACAAAAATATCAAATGAGAATAAAGGAATGGATAGGCATTATTTCCAAAAGATAGTATGTTTCATTAGATGGCAAAGTGTTTGAGTCAAAGCAAAAGTGTCCAAAGAATGATCATAAAATAATCATGAACAAAATATTCTCAAATTTTTTTTCTAAAACTAAATCAGATGACTTCCTCGATTCTTCAAAGTTCTTTCAAATTGCGCTTGCCTCTGTGTTGTGGGATCTTCTTTTTATGATGCTTCCCCTTCGTATCCAAGCTACCTTTTTAGGTTTTCAACTTAGATAAATCATCATTTTTCTTTTTTTTACTCATTTTTCTTTTTTTAAGCAAAATATTTCTTTACAGCATCTAAATTTATTGGAGTAGGTAAATCACCTCTATCCATTTCTACCAAAATTAATGTCTCACTCAGAAAAGACCTTTTTCACCATGTATGGGCTCTCCCAATTTGGCATCCATTTTTTTTTATTGTCATGTTGATTTGGAAAGATCCTTTTCAACACTAAATCTCCTTCCCTAAAGTGACGAGGATGAATTTTCTTGTCATGTGCTTTCATCATCCTCATTTGATATAATTGACCGTGACAAAATGCTGTAAGTCTTTTCTCTTCAATAAGGTTCAATTGCTCGTAGCAATTTCAAACCCATTCTGCTTCTTCTAATTCTACCTCCATCAAGACTCTCAATAAGGGAATTTCTACTTTGACGAGTAACACAACTTCTATTCCATATACCAAAGAGAATAAGGTAGCTCCAGTAGATGTTCAAACTGATATTCTATAAACATGTAAGGTAAAAGATAACTTATCATGCTAATCTTTGTAAATATCAATCATTTTCTCCAAGATTCTTTTGACATTTTTGTTTGCAGCCTCCATTGTCCTATTCATTTTTGGATGATATGATGTCAAATTTTGATGATGGATCTTGAACTGAGTGCATCCTTCATTCATCATTTTGTTGTTCAAGTTTTTGGCATTATAAAAAATAATCATTTTTGAAAGTCCATATCTGTATATTATCTCTTTTTTTATGAACTTACATACTACGATCGGGTCACACTAGCATATGATGCAGTTTCTACCCACTTCGAGAAGTAATCAATCATCACAAAAATGAATCTATGCCTATTCGAAGCTTTTGGACTAATAGGACTGATGACATCCATGCCTCACGTAGAGAATGGCCATGGAGAGCAAAAACATGTAAAGTTGTTGGAGGAACGTAGATCTTGTCAACATAGATCTAACACTTATGGCATCTTCTAGCATAATTAATACAGTTACTCTTCATTGTCAACCAATAATAATTGGCTCTTATAATTTGCTTTGCCATCATATGACCATTTACATGTGCCCCACAAACTTCATCATGCACTTTTTCAATAATCCTCTTCGCTTCAGCTATATTCACACACCTTAAGAGTACTTGATCTTTACCTCTTTTATAGAGGACGTTTCCATCAAGGAAGAAACTTATAGCCAATCTTTTGATAGTCTTTTTATCATTTTTTATTGCATGTTCAAGGTATTGCTGGCTTTTGATGTATTGTATAATATCATGATACCATGACTTCCCATCAACTTCTTCTTCAATGCTTAAGCAATGAGCTAGTGCATCTTTCACATTTAGCTTTATGGGTTGGATTTTAGTATTTGCATATATTTTAATCATTGCAGCTAGAGTAGCTAATGCATCAGTAATTTGGTTCTCTTCTCTAAGCAAATGCTCAAATTAAACTTTTTTAAATTGCTTGACTAACTCAAAGATGTATTTATAATACTAGATTAATTTAGAATCTTTCATTTCCCATTCTCCTAGTAATTGATAGATGACTATAGCTGAATCTCCAAATACATCTAACGCTTTGATTTTTTCCCAATCATCGTTTGTAAACCCATAACGCAAGCTTCGTATTCAGCTACATTATTTGTGCAATTGAAATTTAACCTGGCTGTGATGGGATAATAATGTTCATCGGGGGATATTAAAATTACCCTAATACCATGTGCTAAAACATTAGTAGCTCTATCAAAATACATCATCCAAGACCTCTCAATAGGTTCATTTTCTTTAATGGCCATCACATCTTCATCAAAAAAATCTAATTTCATTGGCTCATAATCTTCGACTACATGATTAGCTAGAAACTTGGCTATTGTACTTTCTTTAATAGCTTTTTGAGTCACATAAATAATATTATATTCTAAAAGCATAACTTGCCACCGCACTATTTTTCCTGTCAATGAAGGCTTTTCAAAGATATACTTAATAGAATCTAACTTTGCTATGAGCCAAGTGGTATGATAAAGCATGTATTGTCGAAGCCTTTGAGCTGTCCAGGCCAATGCACAACACAACTTTTTTAATAGAGAATACTTGGACTCATAATCAGGAAACTTCTTACTCAAGTAGTAGATTGCTCATTTTTTTTTGTTAGTTTCATCTCTTTGCCCCAGCACATATCTCATTGATTTTTCATGTACTATTAAATATAAAATCAAGGGCTTTCCTGAAACAGACGGCACTAGTACGAGTAGATTTGATAAGTATTCTTTCATTTTTTTGAAAGCTTCTTGATATTCATCATTTTATTTTACTGAATCATGTTTTTTAAGAAGCTTAAAAATAGGATCGCACTTGTAGGTGAGTTGAGAGATAAAGTGAGCAATATAATTTAATCTTTCCATAAAGCCTCACACCTCTTTCAAGGTATGAAGAGAAGATAAGTTTTGGATGGCTTGAATCTTATCTGGGTTCACTTCGATTCTTCTTTCACTGACCACAAAGCCCAATAGTTTTTCTGATTTGGCACCAAATGTACATTTGGCAAGATTCAACTTCAGCTAAAATCTTTTCAATCTATCAAATAACTTTTTGAGATTGACCACATGATCTTCTCTTTCACAAGATTTTGTAATCATATCATCCATATACACTTCTATCTCTTTATGCATCATGTCATGAAAAAGAGTTACCATTGCTCTTTGATAAGTAGCACCAGTATTTTTCAACCCAAAAGGCATGACTTTGTAATATAATGTCCCTCACGTGGTCATAAACATAGTTTTTTCCATATTATCTGAAGACTTCTTGATCTGATTGTAACCTGAAAAGCCATCCATAAAGGAAAATGGGGAATGTCTAGCAGTATTATCCATTAAAGTATCGATATGAGGTAGAGGAAAATTATCCTTAGGGCTTGCCTTATTCAGATCTCGATAATCGATACACATTTTTATTTTTCTATCCTTCTTGAGAACTGGCACTATGTTGGCTACCCATTTAGGATATTTTACCACCTTCAAAATTCTAGCATCAAATTGCTTCTTCACTTTTTCTTTAATTTTCAGTAGCATCTCTGGCTTCATGCGCCTTAGCTGTTGCTGTACAAGCTTGCATTTCGATTTCAAAGGCAACTTGTGTTCTACAATATCAGTGCTAAATCATGGCATATCCTAATAAGACTATGCGAACACATCTATATATTCTCGAAGTAACTCTTCTAACCTCTACTTTTCAATTAGTAAAAAGGATGTACCAACTTTGATCTTTTTTTTTGTTTTCACCATCTCTCAAATTCACTAATTCGGTAATTTTTTGATAGGGTTCAATTGGCTTATCTTTATGTTCTATTAATTTTAACAAATCAAGAGGCAGTGTGTAATTATCTGAATCTTTCTCATTATCAAGTTTATCAACATGAATTAAGTTTTCAAAATCAAATCCAAGATTATTGCTATGAGTATCTTTGTGTTCATTATTTAGGACCCTACAAAGGGTAAGATGAAGAAAATATTGGCACACAAAAATAGAATGGTAGAAAAATGATAAAAAGCAAAAATGGAAAGCAAAATGAAGATGAAAATAATAGAAGAAACACGGATGCATATTCTAAGTCTTTTATTAAAATAACAAACATAAAGACACCATAAAAGATCACCCAATGCTCATAAAAGAAATTAGAAATTTAAAGTTTCCACAATACATTACTTTTCAAAAGTTTTAAAGACAACAGGCAACTTTATGACTCTCTAGTTATTTAACTCAAAATTTGGGGGATAAGGTGTATGAATAACTCTTCATCTTGCCTTTTCTTCCCTTCGACCTCCATCATTTGAATGGCCAACTTTGAAAATTCTTCCACGAATCTTGCACTTAGAGCTCTAATAAATTTGGGTAAATATATCTTCTTTAACGAAAAGAACCATAGAGGTATGAAATGACTATAGGCTCTGACTCTGGCTCATATCCTCGAAGATTAGCCATCCTTTTATCTTTTTTTTCATTCATCATTTTCATTCTGTCCCCTCTTGTTGGCTTATATCTTAAGCTGAATCTGTCTTTCTTGTCATACTGTTGATGGCTCTATGATTCCTTACAGATTTTTTTTTAGTCTAGTTTCAAGTCTATATCCCACTTGGTAAGCCTATTTGATAACCATTTTAGTTGTCGTAGACAAGTGTGACGAATACAATTTAGATCTTTTAGCCATATAGGTGGCATTAGCAATCTCAAAGGATCTATAAGAGCATTCTAATACTTTATCTGCTTATTCCACATAAAGAGTATTTACAAATTGAATTACCAGTAAATCTTTTTCTCCTGCCACAATTGTTAACTTTTCTTTCACAATGAATTTGACTTTCTGATGTAATGAGGATGGAACAGCACTTGTCATATAGATCTATGGCCTATCCAATAAACAACTGTATGAAGGGCAGATATCTATAACTTGAAATTTTAAATTGAAAGTGCACGGGCCAATTTGCAATGGCATTTCTATGTCTCCTAGCACTTTTCTTTTGGTTTCATCAAAGGCTCACACTATCATATGACTAGGCTTCATATAAGATCCATCAATAGGGAGTTTTACCATAGTGGTTATAGGCATAATATTAATAGATGAGCCATTATCAATCAAGACCTTAGGCATTATATGACTTTTACATTTAACAGTAATATGGAGAGCCTTAGTGCTTCCACGACCTTTAGAAAGAATCTCTTCATCACTAAAAGATATATAATTTGAAATTATCAGATTATCAACAAGCTGTTCAACAATTCAACAGAAGCATTGTGAGACACATATGCTTGATTTAGCACATATAGCAAAGCATTACGGTGTGACTTTGAATTAAGCAATAATGACAATAGCGAAATCTTAGCTAGCATCTTGTTCAGTTATTCTACCATGTTATACTCACTATGTTTTATCAACTTTAAGAATTCACAAGCCTTATGCTCAAAGATTGACATCTGACATTCTTTTTCTGGAGCTGCAATAGGATTACTCTGACTTTTTTTTTCTTTTTCTACCTTGGCTTTCCTTTTTGTAGCTTTTTCTAGAGCCTCTGGGGTATAACATCTTTCACTTCGAGTCATGCCTCCTATGCCCATTATGTTCATAGTATCTGGGTTGACTACAACATCACAATCATACTTCTATGGTACTATTTTATCATTTTGATATGAAAAAAGGCTAAAAACTTTGATTGTTACTACTAGTCGGGAGACTGGCTTTTTTAACTTCGGTGTCAGCTTCTCATCATAACAAATAGTTATTGATCTACGTATAAACTTATTCTTTGAATCAATGGTAGACACTTCATTTTTCATCAACTCTTCTTTTTTTTCAAAAAACTCTATCTATCCTATATCCATCAGCTTCTGTACTTTTTGATGAAATTGGTCATAATTTTCGATAAAGTGCCCCAAAACACCTTTGTGGTAACTACACTTCTCAATTGTCTTGACCGTTCTGGAGTGATCTTGAAGCTCTATTGATTTTAACATATCCGCTTTAACTAAGGCTTCAAACACCTTAACTATCAAAGTTTTGACTTCCTTTATCCTTTTCTTCACATAGCTTGCTTGTCCATTAATTAAAGCATTTATTAATGGTCTGGTATGGTTCAGTAGAAGGTTCTCATTAACATTTGAAGTTCCTCGTTGGCTAGTTTCAAAATTTAACACCCCTTCATTAATTAATCCTTGCACTTTTTGCTTCAAGGTAGTGCAATTCTTAGTATAATGGCCTGGGTTTCCATAATAATAATCACAATGTATATTAGGGTCATACCATTTGAAAAATGGAGGTTTCAAAGGTTCAACAGTAACAGGGGCTAATAAATATTTCTCGACAAGTTGAGGATACAAATCTATGTATGTCATAAGAATAAGGTCGAATGTGGGTTTTTCTTAGGAACTTCTTGAAGCTTTTGGACCACTATTAACACTAGGTCTCCATTATAATCTTGTGGGTGTAGCAGGATGATTGTAGATGGGTGTTCGAAAGGATGACTAAAAATAAGGTGGATAAGCTGGTGGTTATAGTGGCTGGTATGGTTGATATGAAGGATTGATAAATGTAACATTATTTACGGAAAGATAATGGGTTTGGTAGACTGGTGTAGGGTAGGACGTGAAACCTCTAAACTGTTACCCCACATAGTTTACTGCTTAAGCTTCATCTCTTTCTTTTTAGAAGCTCTATCTTTTTTTGCTTTGCTTGTCTCTCATGTATTGAGCTTACCATTTTTTATGGTATTTTCAATGATCTCACCCGATATCATCATATTTGTAAAGTTTTTAGTTGCGTTGCTTATCAGCCTTTCATATTATAGTGCTTTGAAAGTATTCATAAATAAGACAGTTGTCTCTTTCTCGATAAGAAAAGGTTGGACTTGTGTAGTCACATCTTTTCATCTTTGTGCATAGTCCTTAAAGCTCTTAGTTGCTTTTTTTTTCATACCTTGTAAAGATAGACGATCTGGAGCTAAATCTCTAACATGCTGATATTGTGTAAGAAATGCCCTTGTAAGTTCTTACCAAGAATAAATACGAGTTCTATCTAATTGAACATACTATCTGACTGTAAAACCCATAAGGCTATCTTAAAACATGTGCATTAACTTCTTATCACGAGCATGTGCTACCATATTTCAATAGTACATAGTGATATGGGTCATCGGGTATTTTACCATCATATTTTTCAAATTCAAGAACCTTAAATTTAGGCGGAATGACCACATCAGAGACCAAGCAAAGCTTGGTTGAATCTGTGAAACCATAAAAATTCATTCTTTCCACTGCTCTAAGCCTTTCTTCCAATAGCTTCATCTTTTTTTGGGCACTAGTATCTTTCATTTTTTCAAGTATCTTTATCCCTAGCTTTTTCTTTTCTTTTCTTTAGGATTATCCAAATCATGAACCAAGATTGGCTCAAGTGGTTTTTTTGTTATAACAAGATTAAAAAAATTTTAAAACTATTTTGGAACAGGTGCTGATGTCATTCTTGGATAAGGATTAGAATATCCATCGGGAGTAAAAATTTACACTCTGGGTCCTTGAGAAGGTTGGATCAGTTGTGGCTCAAATCCTGGAGGGTATATAGGATCTGTCATGTTTGACGATTGCTCTTGAAGGTTAGGATTTCCTTCCACTACTTTTCTTTTGTCGAGTTTTCTTAGCATATCCATTATTATACTAAGATCCCTTCTTAATTCTTCTTAAGCTTTCTCAATTCTCTCAAATCGATTGGCCTGTTCTTGTTCCATGATTTTATCTGAGTCCTAGTATTGTATGAATGGCAAGTGGGTTGAGTCAAAATTTTTAAAAGATGAGCTATTCTTGAACATTTATTACCACAAAAAAAAAATTTTTTTAAGAAAAATTAGAATGCCATGTGTCAAAAATGATACATGTGAGAGATATTTGCTCTTAGACAAATTTCAACACTAGAAATTTTCATTGATTCCATATAACTTTGATTACATAAGATTTATCATTCTAGAATTATATCCATAGAAGCGTTTGACTTGCTCATAATGATCATTCACCTCATCTAGAAAGTTTACTATGCGTTATCCATATTCTCTCATAGGATTGACTTCTTGTCTTAACGCTTCTATTTTTTCAACCATCTCCTATGCCTTTTTTACTACCTTACAAACTTGATTAGTTATGTGCTCTATGTACTGTTGCCTCTCTAAACTTTCTGTTTTCCATATCATGTGAGCATCTCTTTCAGAATCACATGTAAAGATCCAATCTTTTTCTCTTCTCTGCCACTCATCTATTATTACTGAAATATGATTCTTGTGATCTTATAGTTGTAGCTCAAACCTTTGGATCACTCGATGAATTGATCTCACTCAGTACTTCTAAGTGCTTTTTTTTTTCCTTTGTGACTATAGCTTTTAGCCTTTCTTTTTCTTTTTGACATTCTACCAATCTTACTGAAGCTATAGTATACAACTCTTTTCAATTCTGGCATTCTTGAAAAACTCTGGTGGCCTCTTCTTATTTTTCTTGAGCTTTACCTTTTCACTGGTTCATTTCTTCTTTGAGCTCATCCACTTCATGTTATTGACTAAGGTAAGACTTAGTGATTTTTTCAGTCTTAAATTGGACTCGTAACATCTTATTTTCTTGGTGTAGATCTTTCAAATCGTTATTGGCCACATCTTATTCTTTTATGGCTTTTTTCAATCTGTTCACTTGTATCTCTACTTCATATTTTAATTATCCCACCTTCTCGTGAAGTCTCAAATTTTCTATTCTTATTTTTTCTTTTTTAGCTTCTAATTCTTTCTTGACAAGCTCAACTTCTAATAATTGCACCTCTTCTGAAAGATTAACTTATTGATATGAGCTGTCATCAAAAGGGAGATTATGTCTCTAGGTCGCTTTACTTTCCAAATCTGGCAATCATAAGTAACCTTGTCGATGAGAGACCCTAATCTCATTCTTCGTGTCTTCTTCCATGCTTGGATCAACTACTCTGAGGTTCTCGATGGATTTGGTTCCCTATAAATGAATTTTACCTGAATCAAGATATGAGTGGTAAGAACAAATTACTTTGCACCAAATTGCTTAAGCACTATTAACGGGGCATAACTCACAACACCTCATAGCCTTAATAGTGGTATCCATGGCTTGTTTCTTTTACGATACAATAAGGGCACCCGAGGCATCCAAGGTGCCATCCATTCAATTTTGTCATCGGTAAGCCTTCTTAAGAAAAAGACCCATCTTCTTTAGTCTTCAATGTTAGCCATTGGCTTTTGTAGAACTCTTCAATTGGTACTTTATTTGGTAGGTACAACTTTAAGAATACACTCTTCCCACATTTGAAATGACTTCTAACCCACATATACAATGTGGTGTACATCTTATAAACCGTTCTTTTCCATTTCGTTGACAAAAATTCAATGACTGGATGGTTTCTGCTAAGATTACAGGCGCAGGATTAATTGCTTGAGTTTCAATTTGCTCGAAAAAATCTATCATAGTTATCTCAATATAACCCAAAGTCTTTAAGAAGATCACCATGTCATACAATGCTAAAGCAAACACAGTATTATCATTCAAATGCTCTTGAATAAAGTTTCAGAGAAAGTCCCAACGGATGCCAAGATGTTCACCTTTAAGCTTTGCAAAAAAGTCAACGATTTCTAATTTAACCCCCATAAGCTTGGCTAACTTTTTACGATAACCAAATTTTAGCTTTCGGATAAACACTGTATCTGGACACTATAGTTCTATTCCAAGAAAAATTGAATACTCTTCAATAGTTGACACCAAATCTTTCTAATTAAAAGTGAAGCATCTATAGGATGTATCACAAAACTATGTAACTACCCTGACTAGCTGTTCATCGATCACTTCTAAAATGAGGGATGCAACCTACCTATACTTCTTATAAAAGTTTTTTTTTCCTTTTTTCACTTAACTGACCTCAAATAGTGGCTAAGTCCTCTAAATCATTCTGTGTAAGATCCAAATGCATCTTCTCAGGTAACTCTGATACATAACTGGTATGAAGGTAATTTTTATTCTTTTGTTGGGTTTTTTTTTACCAAACATGTACTTTATTATACGGCTCACATAGAACATTGACTGAGGATGAGCAAATTTGTAATTTTATGAGATTTATGAAGACTTTTTAGAAGAAAGATATCCTAGAGAAAATATCTCGATACAAAACTGTATGATATGATTAACGTAAAAAGAAAAAAAAACAAAATTGAGTTAATGTAAATTGTTTTGAATTTCTTTTTTTGTTTTGTTTTGTTCTATACCACACACAACTTTTATTCCTACACGTTTTAGACATAGGTATTTTCTACAAGAGGGTGGGTAAGGTTCTACATAAGATTAGCTTCCTAGGTTTATTACATGCTTGGTTTAGGTCGACACGTGTCTAAAGGTTCTCAAATTATTCCTCATTGTCCTCTATACTAGACTAGTAAAGCACCCCGATCCTCACCCATTACAGGCTACAAATGAGAAAGGGTTCAATTTGAGTGGAAGTATTTCATTTACCATTACGGAGGTTATCACTTCACGAGGGCATAAGTACTTTACTTCCTCCTATAAAGGATGGAGCTCGGGTATAGAGCTTATGCATGAGATGCATCGTGTTATTATGTATGTATTTATTTCCTAATTTATCAAAAGTAATATATACAAAAAATAAAACATAAGAGACATAGTAAAAGAAACGTGTGTGTATTTTTTTCTTTTGGTTTTTGATTTTTTTTAAAAGTGAAAAATAAAACTCTAAGGTACTAATTAAGAATGTTTAAATCAAAATTTGAGGATAACATGTAGTTAATTTTGGCCTAACTCTCTTAAAAATTCTTAATCCCTAGCGGAGTTGCCAAGCTATCGTAATAGTTTTGTGTCCGTTCGACGAATTTAAAAATGAAATAAAAAATAATGGAGTCGCCACCGATCTTTTTTGGCTAGGTGCAATTGGTCACCTATTAAAACATATCCTTTTAATGAAATCTTAAAATTAATTAAAACTTATTAAAAAGATAATTTTATGATTTGCGAAACAGTCTGGGTTTAAGAGCCGGTTACGCGTGGAAAATGATTAGACCCCCACAGTGCCCGTTTAAAATGGTACCAATTAACTACATATTATCCTTCAATTTTGATAAAAAATAGTCTTATTTTCTGTGTTTGAAAAATAATTTTCTTTGATTTCTTTTGTTTATTGGAAATTGATTTTTTATAAATTTGTTATGAAAATTTATTATTTGAATTTTATTTGAGAAAAATAAATTAGAACCTTTTTTATTGAAATAATTCTCAAAATGTTCCATTACATTGGTAACATTAAAAAAACTTTTTCTCACCTACAGATTTTTTAGGCATCGCTTCTCGTAATACCTTAGAATCTCATCTTCGGAGGCTCAAATTTACTTTTCACAAAACTTTATTATGCATGCAATGCAAAATGCTTATATGTTGATGCACACATTTTATTCTACTCCTTAGAAATTTTGATTTATTAATTTTTTATTATTATTGTTTTGTTTTTTATAAAGAAAAGTGGAACTTTTATTATATTGAAGATTCTCTGTAAACTTCCAATACGCTGGTAATATTTAAAAAAATCCTCTCACCTAGGGATTTTTGAAAATATCTCTACTAAAAAATCTTTTAGAGTCCCGTCATCGGATAAAATTTTTTTTCTCATTTTTATTATTACTTATTCTTAAATTGTTAGTTAATTTTTTTATTTATTATTTAATTTTTTTAACAAGAAAAAGAAATTTTTATTGTATTGAAAAGATTTTATAAATACTCCAATACACTGGTAATATTAAAAAAAATCTTCTTACCTAGAGATTTCGTAGGTATCACTACTCGGAATACCTTTGAATCTCATCGTTAAATAAAAATTTTTTTTCTTACTTTTTATTATTTATTTTTGTTTTATTTTGTTTTTAAAGTTTATTTTAAAAATTAACAAAATTATAAAAATCTTACCCACATATTTCAAGATTTAATCTAACAAATATAAGTGTTTTAATATGCATAAATATTAGTAAATAGTATATAAAAAATATTCAAAAATTTTAAAAAAAAATTTTTTACATAAACTGGACCGGTCAACGGTCCAGTTAACTGCAGTTAGGCTGGACCAAAAAGGGATTGGTTTGGCTCACAGTTCGGTTGAGATCGATCTGGACCAATTCAACTAGACCAATTTTGAGCTGAGGTAGAAGCGGGTCACGGGTCAAGTCACGTGGATCCCAGGTCGAGTCACGGGCATGTACGGATCCTCCCTAGTCTAGACGATGTCGTTTTGGGCTTTCTTTATATATATATATATATAAGCCAATTTTTTTATATCATTTTCCACTTTTTCTCAGAAAAAAAATTCAAAGTTTAAGGATTCTCTGGCTTTGGCCGAAGTCTGGTGTCGGGATGCCATGCTGGTCGTTGTCTGGGTTGCCATCAGTGGTCATCGTCGGTGGTTGCCAGTGATCATCGATGATCAAAAAATCTCAAAGTTCACCGAAATGCTCTTCTTGACCCCGTGAACACAAATCCAACCTCTTTTTCACCAAAAAGAGTCCCAAATTCCCTAGATCTGCTCTTGAAGTTTTGGTCAAACCTTTTTTTTCTCTTTTTTGATTCTGACTTTCTTTTTTTTTTTTGAAACTGACTTTGTTTTTTTCTTTGTGTAGGAATTCTCAATGCTGAGGTTCCTCCTTACGGAGAGGACTGTTTGTTTTTATTTTTTTTTATATTTTATTTTTACAAAATGATTTTTTTTATCGAGACCTTCTTTTTTTAATTTGGCACAGAGCTCTATTTACAGAGCTCCAGCCATGGCCTTGGCAGAGGGCTCGACAGAAGGGGGTACCCAAAGTATCAGCCCCCTTCTCTGTTCCCTCATCATTTTGTGTTGTCCAATCTTGGTAGGGTATTATGGCTTGAAGGGTAGGGAATGGATAGTGAACATGGGGAACAAGAGGTGGATCAGGCAAGGGGTGGCATGATGGCTAGGCTGGGGCATGGACGGCCAGTGGTGCCATGCATGACGCCCACTAGTGCCAGCCCCTACGTCTTTATTTCTTCTTCCGTTTGGTTTTTTCCATTTGTCTCTTCCTCTTTTTTTTTACTTTTTACTTTTTTTAGATTTTTAATTAATTTTTTAGTTTTAATTAAACCAATATTATTATTACTATTATTAAAATTATTATTATTAATATTAAGCAAGAACTGAAAATGATAGATCCGAACAAAATTCAGTGTCTACAGGAATCTTATTTGAATTCCACCATATGTTGAAATGCATAAGGTTTAAAGATGGATGAAAAACAAGCATTGAGAGATTTCAGAGAGACGATGAAAATAACAAAAAAAAAGAAAAGAAAGAAGAAGACGTCTTATAATTGCATTTGCATCATAATCATCACGCATTACATAAAATTACAATAACATGAGAATGTTGTTCATGCATGAGCCATATGAAAAGGAATACAAGTCTAGAACAATCCAAGATTAGCAGAATGAAGTGAACCAAAATAAAATAAAAAAAAAGCATTTTTCAAAATTGTTAAGCCTTTAGGTTAGAGGAGTCTTTCAAATATCATAGCCTTTGGTTAGAAGACTTTTTCAAAATCAGGCATGATTTATAAAACCTTCAACCATAAACTATAAGACCTTTGAGAATGATATAATTTCACGTCTTACAAGCTTTGATTAAAGGAGTTTTTAAAGTCTTATAGCCTTTAGTTAGAGGAATTTCATAAGGAAAAAATCTTATAAACTTTAGTCAAAGGAGTTTTTTAAGTGCCATAACCTTTGGTTAGAGGAGTTTTTAAAGTCTCATTGCCTTTAGTTAGATAAGTTTTGCAAATGCCATAGCCTTTAATTATAGGAGTTTTTAAAGTCTTATTGACTCTTATTAGAGGAGTTTTGCAAGTGTTATAACCTCTAGTAAAAGGAGTTTTGCAAATCTAATAGCCTCTAGTTGGAAGAGTTTCATGAAAGTAAGCATGACTTATAAGACTTTTGGAGCATAATCTATAAGATCTCTGAAGCTTTAAAATTCAAAATAGTAAATCCTCTAGTTAGGAAAGTTTTTTAAAATTTTAAATTGTAAAGCCTCTAATTAAAAGAATTTTTTAAAATTTTAAACTTGTTGACCTTTTGATTATATGAGGTTTTTTAAAAAATTTTAAATTTGTAAGGGCCTCTAGTTAGAGAAGTTTTCTCAAAACCAACTCTTTACAATTTATATAAAAAAAGACTAATCATTGTTCTTGTGCATTCAAGAAGAGGAATAAAATTTTTAAAAAATAAAAAATTTTGTATTTTGATATCAAAAGTGTGGTATGCTTTTATATTTTTTAACAACTAAAAAATTGTTCATGTTTGTAATGTCATTTTAGTTTTAAGGTATGTTTTATTCTCAATAATAAGTAACGAGGGGTAGTTATAAACACTTATTTTATCTAAAACAAAATTTTAAATGTTGTTTAAACTGATTTTTTATTTTAATTGGATTTGCACAATATGTTTAGTGGCTTTATCAAATTACTTTTGTATTGGTCCAATTAAACTTTGTTTTAGGCCAATTTTTCTCAAGTCCTATTTACATAAATCAAGAACAAATCCAATCCAAATTTGATTTTAAGTCATATAGACTTAAAGGCCCAAATTCATCATAAAGTTCAAGTTTAATTTTTAAAAGCCTAATTAAGGCCCAAAATAATTTAGTAAAAATCAAATTCCTTTTATTTTATAATTTTTTTCTTTTCTTTTTTTTGTCCCTTTAGTTTTCATGCATTTAATGCATCAGCTACTAGCCACTTGAACCAATTGATCATTGCTATAAAAATTATAGGGCCAAAAATTCTTCACGAGTGCCCAAAATTCTCCGTGACTTTGAAAAATAATTCTCTATTCCTAGATTTTTTGGGATTTTAACCTTTTTAATGGCTCTATAAAATCGAGCCCTTTCAAGCATAGAAAAAATGGGCATAAAACAGGTAAAAGAAATGGAGAAAAAAATCCAACAACAAAATTACTAAGGATTTTTTTTTTGCTTGCAATTTCAATTTTTTTTTCATATTAGCCTACCACTATTGTCACCCCAAACCACTATAACCTATACCCACAAGCATCAATAGCCCTTCATACTATCACCAACTACCTAAAAAAATTCATTTACCCAAACACAAAAAAAAAAAACCTCAACCTTATTCCTCATAAGGAAGCCATACAAGTAGAAAACAAAAAAAAAAAATAACAACAAAAAAAGAGAAAATAGTAAAATAAAGGGCTTCATGTTAGACCAGTTCTATAAAGTTTTAGGACTTGATTTTGATAAGGTTGTAAATGGAAAGGAAGGTAAGCACATACTAAATTTTTAGGTCAAACAGAGTGACGGAAGGTATTTTAAGAAATTTTTAAGCCATTGGTTTAACAGTAGATCAAGGCCATTAGAGATTTTTCTTGCGAAATCTAATTAGACAAAGGTGTTTAGGAGGCTAAGAAGATTATTTTGGAACTTTTTAGGATTTTTTTGCAACTATTTTAGGTTGTCGAAATTTGGAAATTTGCAAGTTTCTAACAATAGGTTAGACTTTTCGACCATTGAAATCTAAAAAATCACCCAAAATCTAAGAAAGTTTTGAATATTTTAGCAATAGTTGAAGTTTTTGATGATGGTATGGTGAAAACTGACCAAAAACTTGGTTTTTGGGATTTTTCAACAAGGGGTTTAGGTGTTTAGAAATAAAAGTTTTGGGAAGAAAGAGAGAGGCAAAGGAAAAGTAAAAAAAATATATTTTAGCCTTTTTATAAGCTCTTCAAATGATGTTGTTTTGGAGATCTCTTACCTATAGACCGACTCGTTGATCCGTGCTCTGTTCTAACTTGTTTCTAAGTTTTTCCTTTTTTATTTTTTATTTTGATTTTACTTCTTTATTTATTTATTTACTTATTATTTATATTCCTTATTTAATTATTTTTAAATAATTAACAAATAAACAATTTAAATAATTACTTATTTATCTTTTAAGAAAAATTTTAGAAGCAATAAGTGGTAACTTGTTTTCAATAAAAAATAATATAAATGAATAATAAATAAAAATAATTTTCTTTAAAATAAACAATGATTAAATTTTAGAAAATCATGAATGAAAGATTTTCTAAAATTTTTCAAGAAAGAATTTTGTTTAAATTATTCCAAAATGGATAATTTAAATGAAAAATAAAAACTAAATAAAATAAAAAATCTTAGTTATGAAAATCCGATCCAATAATGACATCATGAATGATTAATTTCTAAAACTTTTTAGGAGAGAATTTTGTTTAAATTATTTCAGAAAAATAGATAATTTAAATAAAATTTAATTTTGAATAAAATTAAACAAAAATAATTTTTAAATTCTTTTAATAACATTTATAAGATTTATCCAATGATGGAATTTTAAAAGGTTAAGAATGATCGATTTTCTTAAAAATTTTTAAGTGAGAAAATATTTCTAAATATTTATAGAATGATGAAAATTTTATATATTTTTTCAATATAAAAATATGAAAATATAAATAAAACAATAAAAAAATAAATAGTAAATTTTAAAAAATTAAAAATCTATAATTAATTTAATTTAGCATAAATACTTTTTTAAAAAAATACTTTTTAATGAATGGTGGAACGAAAAGTGATCTTTGGTCATTGGTAAATTTCTAAAAATATTACAAATGAGTTCTTTTTTCAATTTTTTGTTAAAAAATTGTATTATCTAAATTTTTTCAGTATGATGGATAAATTAGATAAAATTTCAATATCATGGATTTAGAGCTATTCCTAAAAATAAGTTTAAAACAAAGTAAATAATAATAATAATAATAATAATAATAAAGCAAAAAAAGAATATTTAAACATGTCCAGTGATGGAACTTCAAGAAAACAAAAGATTTCTTAAATATTTTTGAAGTGAAGAAAATTCTTAAGCATTTTACAAAAACGATGGAGAAAACCTAAAATTTTTTCGACAAATGAATAATAAAGCTTAATTAAAAATAAAGATGTTTTGAACCAAGATAATTTTAAGATAATATTAAATTAATTGTTATTGTCTTTAGACGAACACTGTAACGATATTATAACCTTCATCAAATATAACTTTACTCTTAGACCTAATTTTGATTTCACAAATAGCAATGTCCTTTTATTTAATTCTAATTAATGGTAAGATTTATTGAAAGATTAATTTTTAGCTGACCAATCATACCTAGTTAAAAAATTGATGGCGACTCCATGTTTTCTTTAAATTTAGCGATCAAATCTTCCGGATGAAAAATCATTATGAAAGTTGGTCCATGCAAACTCCTTAAAGAAGTGGCATTCAGTAGTTTTTTATTCAAATTCTAAAATCTATAAAAACTTCTATTTTTGACTATGGCTTTTTTTTCATACAAAAAAAGTATACTAATTATATCTCTTTTAAGATTAATTAATACAGACAAGATATCTATAAAAATTCTCTTTCTCTATTAATTTTTATGCCAAAAATAAAAAACTATCATATATATTTAAATTTGAAATGTTCATTTTGAATTTTTATAAGATAGATTAAAATTGTCTTCAACTAAATAAGTTAGTGGCCAAATCATTGTTGTACTTAAAAATAATTTAAGGAGTAATTTAAGAATAAACACTTATAATCTATAATATAAAAGTAGTTTCCAAATTGAGACTATTAAAACACAAGTCATCATAGGGTTATCAATTTTATACTATCTGTTAGTTTTTGATTGGTCAACAAAATTAAGGATAAATTTGTTTTTTCATTTAGACTTCTATATTGAGTTAACTCAAAACCTAACTCAATCGAAACCATTTGCCCTTTACAACCAATTGTCACCACCTAACTCACCACCACCATTGATCACCCAACTTAAACCACCAATTTGCATACTTGAACCCATCCCCAATCATAACCTAAATCTAGCTAAAAACCTACCATACCTTCATAACTAAAACCCAAAGCAACACAACAAAAATTTTACCTACTTTTGTTTTTATAAAACCCAAAAAAACACTACAAAAAGCAACAAATCTGCATTAAACAACAATCAATAACCGTAATCCAAAATCAAAATGGAGTTTTGAAATCCCTTATAACAAATCCACATTAAACAATAACAAATTCATATTTATCCAAAAACTTGAAATTACAAAATACTAAAAAAAGTAAAATATGAATAATCTAAAAAAAAAAAAAAGAATCCACACACACATACTTAATCCATAACTAAAAATTAAATTCTAGAACATGCATGCAAAAAACTATAAAAAAGATCATGTATTTAAAATTATGAAAATTACATTGAAATTTTTAAAAGTTTTGAATATTCCAAAAGGTCCTTTTAAATTCTAAATGAAAACTTTTTAAAAAATTATAACCAACATATGATGTAACAAAAAAGATGCATAAAAAATTTTTTAAAAAATCCAAAGGGATTGTTTTAAGAAAATATCTCTTGATTTTAAACATTTTTCATAAAATTCTTTTTAGATCTCATCTAAAGTAAACATTTTGAAAGTACATAAAAGGTATTTCAAATGAAGAACAAAATTTGAAAAAAAAAAAAAAAGGAAGACAATATGAAAAAAATGTGAAGAAAATCTTAATGGGAAATCTAACTGGACAAAGGTGCTTAGGAGGTTGAGAAGATCATTTTGAAACTTTTTAGGATTTTTTTGAAACTTTTTTAAGTCATCGAAATTTGGAAATTTGGAATTTTCTAATGATAGGTTGGACTTTCCGGGCATTCAAATATGAAAAATCACCCAAAATCTGAGAAAGTTTTGAATTTTTAACAACAGTTGAAGTTTTTTATGACGGTACAATGAACACTAATCGAAAACTTGGTTTTGCGATTTTTCAATGATGGGTTTAGGTGTTTAGAAAGAGAGGTTTTGGGAACAGAGGGAGGAAAAGGAAAAAATAGAAAAAAAATATTTTATACTTTGTATAAGCTCTTTAAAATAACGTTGTTTTGGATATTTCTAATCCATAGACTGACTTGCCTACCCGCGTTTTGCTCCAAGCTATTTGTAAGTTTTTCTTTTTTATTTTCTGTTTTGATTTTATTTTTTTATTTATTAAATTTATTTTTTTATTTATTAAATTTGTTTTCTTATTTAATTATTTTTAACAAATAAATTGTCTAATATTTATTTATGTATCCTTTTACGAAAAATTTTAGAAGTAATAAGTGGTACTTAATTTCAATAATAAATAATAAATAAAAACAATTTTCTTTAAAAAAACAATGATGAAATTTTAAAAAATTATGAATGAAAGATTTTCTAAATTTTTTCAAGAAAGAATTTGTTTAAATTATTCCAAAATGTATAATTTAAATAAAAATTTTAAAACTAAATAAAAAGAAAAAATAATACTAAATAAAAAATCTTAGATTTTGAAAATCCAATAATGAAATCATGAATGATTGATTTCTAAAATTTTTAGGAAAGAATTTTGTCTAAATTATTTCAGAATGATAGATAATTTAAATAAAATTTAATTTTGAATAAAAATTAAACAAAAATAATTTTAAAATTCTTTTAATAACATTTACAAGAATTATCTAATGATAGAATTTTAAGAGTAAAAAATGATCGATTTTCTTAAAAATTTTTAAATGAGAAAATATTTATAAATGTTTCTAGAATGATGAAAATTTTAGATATATTTTCAATATAAAAATATAAAAACAAAAATAATGAAAATGTAAATAAAATAATAATAAAAATCAAATAAATAATAAAAAAGAAATAACATAGTACATTTTTAAAACATTAAAAATCAATAATTAATTTAATTTAACATAAATACTTATTTTTAAAAAATGCTTTTTAAAAAAAATACTTTTTTAATGAATGGTGGAACGGATTGTGATATTTGATTAAAGCTACATTCTAAAAATATATCTAAACTTTTTTAAAAAATTGTATTATCTAAATTTTTTCAAATTTTTTTCAATTTTTTTAAAGAAATTGTATTATCTAAATTTTTTCAAAATGATAGATAAATTAGATAAAGTTTTAATATCATAGATTTAGGGCTATTCCAAAAAATAAGTTTAAAACGAAGTAAATAATAATAATAATAATAATAATAATAATAATAATAATAATAATAATATAATAATAATAATAATAATAATAATAATAATAAGCAAAAAAAGAATATTTAAACATGTCCAACAATGGAATTTCAAGAAAACAAATAGATTTTTTGAATATTCTTGAATGAGAAAAATCTTAAGCATTTTACAAAAATGATGGAGAAAACCTAAAATTTTTTTTGACAAACAAATAATAAAACTTAATTAAAAATAAAGATCTTTTGAACCAAGATAATTTTAAGATAATACTAAATTAATTGGTACTATCTTTAGATGAACGCTATAGGGGTACTATAACTTTCCCTAAGTGTAACCTTACTCTCTAACCCAATTTTGATTTTACAAATCACAATGTCCTTTTAGTAAATCCTAATTAATGGTAAGATTTATTGAAATGTTAATTTTTTGTTGATCAATCATACTTAATTAAAAAAATTGATGGCAACTCCATATTTTCTTTAAGTTTAGTGATCGAATCTTTCGAACAAAAAATCATTATGATAGTTGGTCCATACAAACTTCTTAAAGAAGTAGCATTCAATAGTTTCGTATTCAAATTCTAACATTTGCAACCACTTCTCTTATCTTTAACTATGACTTTCTTTTTTTTTACAAAAAAAATATACTAATTATTTCTCTTTAAAGATAAATTAATATAGATAAGATATCTATAAAAATTCTATTTCTTTATTAATTTTATGCCAAAAATAAAAGAATACCATATATATTTAAATTTGAAACGTTCATTTTGAATATCTATGAGATAAATTAAAATTGTCTTCAACTTAATAATTTAGTGGCTAGATTATTATTGTACTTAAAAATAATTTAAGGAGTAATTTAAGAATAAAGGCTTACAATCTATAATATAAAAGTAGGTTCCAAATTGAGATTGTTAAAATACAAGTTATCACAGGGTTAGCAATTTTATACTATCTGTTAGTTTTTTATTTGTCAAAGAAATTAAGGATAAATTTGTTTTTTTTTTATTTAGACTTCTATATTGAGCTAACTCAAAACCTAGATCAACCGAAACCATCTGCCCTTTACAACCAATTGTCACCACCTAACTTGCCACCACCACTGATCACCCAACTCAAACCACCACTTGCATACTTGAAACCATCACCAATCATAACCCAAATCTAGCCAAAAACCTATCCTACCACCGTAACTAAAAACCAAAACATCACAACAAAAATTTTACCCACTTTTGTTTTTATAAAACCCAAAAAGATTACAAAAAGCAACAAATCCACGTTAAACAGCAATCAATAACCATAGTCCAAAATCGAAATGGAGTTTGAAATCCCCTATAACAAATCCACATTTAACAATAACAAATTCATATTTATCCAAAAACTTGAAATTACAAAATACTAAAAAAGTAAAATATGAATAATCTAAAAAAAAAGAATCCACAAACACATACTCAATCCATAACTAAAAATTAAATTCTGGAACATGCACCCAAAAAACCATAAGAAAGATCATGTATCTAAAATTATGAAAAGTACATTGAAATTTTCAAAAGTTTAGAATATTCCAAAAGGTCCTTTTAAATTCTAAAATAATTTTTTTAAAAAAAATCATAACCAAAAACGATTCATAAAAAAAATTTTTAAAAAATCCAAAGGGATTGTTTTAAGAAAATATCTCTTTTATTTTAAACATTTTTCTTAAAATTATTTTAGATCTCATCTAAAGTAGACATTTTGAGAGTACATAAAAAATATTTCAAATGAAGAAAAAAATTGAAAAAAAAAAAAAGGAGAGGAAGACAATATGGAAAAATGTGAAAAAGATCTTAAATGACGTAAAAGAGAGGATGACAAACTGAAAAAAAAAAAGAAAAAACCGAGAAAGATGACTAAAAGCGATGATTGAAAGAAAAAAGGAGAGAAAAAGAAAGTTACTTAAAAAATGAGAGAAAGAATAAGTATGGGTTGTTGCAGGATGAGCCCTAGCTATAGGTTTGATCCAATTTATTGTTATCGATGATGGCATTTTTTAAGAAGTAATTATTAAATGAGTAATGTTTAAAAATTTTCAACAAAATTCTTTAAATGTAAGGATTAGTTTTCAAAGAATCTTGATAAATAATTATGAAAATATGCAAATAAAATATAAGGAATTTCTAAAAAATAAAATTAAATCTATGATGTATAATTA
Source organism: Durio zibethinus (assembly GCF_002303985.1). The sequence continues at coordinate 8,398,238 of NW_019168026.1, forward strand.
AATAATAAATAAAATAAATGATTAAATTTTATTAAATTACAAACGGTGAACAAAATAAAAAAAAATTTGTAATTCTTGCGATTTCCGTAACGATATTTATTTGCTATATAAAAAATTGTTTAAATTTATTTGCTATACATAATAATAATTTCTAAAAATTTGTTTAGTTGACACGGGATGGGTATTTAATAATTAAATAATATTTACAAATATGTATAAATTATATTTGCAAATGCATTTATATTATGTATTATAAATAATTAATTATTATATACTTATTTTGACAATTAACAAACTATTATTGTTTTAATATTATTATATGATATTATATTAAAACGTATAAATTAAAATTTGTTTTAGTAAATTATTAAAATATTATATAAATTAAATAAAAAAATTCCTAACAAAGCGGGGTCATCATTCTAGTAAATATAAAAATTGTCGTTTACAATATTGAGGGAATTAAATCATACTGCCAACAAGAAAGGTTACTCCTAGGGAATTGTCACTCAAACTCAAATATTTTATAGCCCTCTAAAACTCTAATGTTTCTTCAAAGTTGTATTGCGTTGAAGACATAATCACAGTTGTTACCAAACCGTAGGGACCTTCAGCCTCTCAGCTTCATTGCATGAAAACTAGAAAATGTAGAAACTGTTCAAAACATTAGCTCTGCTCAAAGATACCTTCAATGGCTTGGTAGGGACCCTATACGGTTGGGAATGTGTTCTCACCATTATTCAACACAGGTGGTTCACACTAGTGACTAGTTAGTGCTTTTTTTTTTTTTTTTTATAAGGGTAAAATAATAATAAAATAAACTCTTGAATTTTATAATCATAAGCACTGATGTTTTTATCACACTCAAATAATAAAAGTAATTAAATTTTAATTTGTATCTAAATAAGTTATTAATTGTTAATTTATATTTAAATAAGTGTTTAATATAGTTAATTTTTTATTTAAAATAAAGATTTATTTGGATATAAATCAAAAGATAAAAACTTATTTTGATATAATAAAAGTATTAGAGCTAATTTAAATAAAATGGTAAAATTCAGAAAATTTTTTATTATTTTAATCTTATTCTTTGAGGAAAAGAAGGTTAGAACGGTTTGTATATTATTTATAATTGATCAAATTGTTCATAAAATTTTATAAATTATCCGAATATAACATTTTATTTGAATTTATTGATTTAATTTTGATTAATATATATATTACATAAAAATAATTTATTTTTTTTACTATTCAGCTTGAATTGGGTTGGGTATTTTTTATATATAATGGTAGCTATCTATATGCTTTTTAACTAAATAAACGGGCCTAGGTTTAATAATTTTTGAAGTAAGATACGAATACATCAAAATTAACATACCCTATTTGTTGCAACTTGTAACGAATGAGTTCTTGCAAAAGCAGAGTGCGTTGTGGACTACTTTGTCTCTAATCACTTGATTTTTATAACATGTAATATTAAGTAATTGTCAATTGTAGCAAAATCAACAGAGAATTAATTAGGAATTGTGTCCAATAAGGTTTTAATTTACCTGTTTAATATTTTCGCAAACCCAAAGGCAGACAATGAATGAGAAAGTGAGGAGCATGACGATGGTCTTGCCTTAATTAGCAAGTGATTAACTAAATTATTTATAATAATTATATATTATTTATGCTTTTAAGAGTTTAGCTTTGGAATAAATCAAGTGACTATGACCTATTGAACTCACGACGCATGTGTCAAGGCGTATGTGCCTTTTAAAATTAGAGAGTAATTGTTATTTCAAGTATATCCTTTTAATGTTGAAATTCTTGAACCCTAGATGATCCATTTTGTTGTTTTTTGTTTTGGAGTGTTAGAATTGAAAAACTTCTGTGAGACTAAGGACAGTTATTATTATATTACTCAATTTGTATGATGACTGGATAACAAAAAGTTGTAATAGAAAGTTTGATAAGAATAAATAAATTTAAAAGTAACAAAAAGTGAAAATAAGAAGTTTTACCATTACATATTTTATTATTGAATTTATTATAAAATAAATATACAAAGCTATAATACATAATAAAATATTGTAACAATAATTTTAACCAAAAATTGTAGGAAAAAATTTTATCACTATTTGTTAGTGAGTGAGAAGATGGCCTTTTTCCACAAAGCTCTATGATGTTTATTTTTTGATATATTTAAACCCATCAGAATTTGGATTTGAAAATAAAAATTTAATATTTTATTCATAAATTATACTATTATTAATTTATGATATTTTATCTCATTTTATAATATTTTTATCTTTTTTTTTTTTTTAAGTTTGCATATTCATTACATACATGTCATTGTCAATTTATTCAGAATAACTCATCGTGGTCAGGCCATAATCCCATCGATTAAGTTTGGTTTTGCAAGCTAAGAAACACTAACTCATTTTTTAAAAAATATTAAAAAAATAAAATTATTTTACTAATAGAAAATTAAAGAAATATACTTCTCTTCATTTTCATAAAAAGACTACTCATGTAGTAAGTGTATCAAATTCTAATTCATGTATATAATTATCAAATTCTAACACATATATGTAATTAAACATAGTTTTGAAATGAATGTTTCTTTTCTCTAAAATTTTAAAATGAGTTAAAAGTTAGAATTTAATATTGGAGTTTTTTTTTTTATTCTTAAAAGTTATATTGGAATTTTTTTTTAAGTTATAATATGAAATTAACAAGAAATATTTCTATCAATCTATATCTATAATTTATAATATATATATATATATATATATATATAAAAGGATAGATGTGGAGAATTTTTTTAACCGACGAAAATGAACATTGCTGTTTATTATATTTCTAAATTTTAATAATAAAATTAATTTCATAAGTAAAAAGGTTTTAATTGTAATAAATTAACATCATCAAAATAAAATTTTTTCTATAATAATTTATTAGATAAATCTTAACCAGTTAAATTTATCAAATAAAGATAAAGTTAGAATTAAAAATAATTTAACCTTATACCATTATGTACAATAGTGAGACACTCCATGTTAAAAAAAAATGTGTGAATATAATAAAATATAATATATACGTTATGAAATATTTTTTGTGAGATAAAATTGTGAGATTTTCGGATCCAAAATAAACAACATCTCATAGGTTTGATATGGATTTCTATAAATTATATTAAAGTGATCACCAATCAGCGATGGGAAGTTACTTCTAGATTTTCAAACGTCTGATATGATTTTCGTTCTACGATTAAACTCGACTTAACAGGAACATCAAGTTTTAAATGTGAAAAGATTGTGATCAAACTTTAAAGATATCTTCAATTTCACATTGAAAAAATGTGTGAATATGATATTATATAGTTGTAAAGACTTAAATTTAAACCTTGAGATCTTTTTTTACAAAATAAAATTATAAAATTTTTAAATCAAAATAAATAATATCTTATAAATTAAATATAAATCTCTACAATTTCAACTTTCAGTCGGCATAGCACCCAGAGCAAACTGTTGGAATCGCAAACAGAGTACATATTGGAGCATTCATCCAACTATGAACATAACAACAATGCGCGATAATAACACAAATCTCATCCACAAATGAATGACACCTAAAAGATGTTAGGTGATTTATTGCCAAAAATATTCTCATACCGTTATTTGTTTGGTTTACTTTTGATATATGTTCGTAACAGTTTTTCTTTCTTTTTACAAAAAAATTTTATCTCAATTAATTTGTTCCGAGTTTAAAAATTAATGAGATACATACTTATGTTTATTTTATGTGATAAGTTAATGTTCTTTAAGTCATTTTTTCATGCAATTTATACAATAAATGATGATAATTTCTTTTCAAAAAAGGTATTTTTATAATATTAAAGTACTAGATTATAATCTGTATGATGTACAAAATAATTTCATTTATTTAAAATAAGTATATATAAATTAGTATAAATAATTATATTCAAATCTTTAACATTCATAGCATATATCAACTTTATATATATTGACTTATCATTAAAAAATCAACTTTCTAAAAAAAACAAAAAAATTGTCTCTTTTTGGATATTTTTGTTTATAATAATATTTATATATCTGTAAAATTATATTAAATAAAAATAAATTATATTTTTTAAAAAATAAAAATATATATTATTGAATGATAAATTAAATAATAAAAGAGGTATTAACAAATTTTTACTTTAGTAATATTGATTAAATTATTATGCAAAATATGAATAATGTTAGAAAATATGTGAAAAAAGAAATAATAAATTAAAAAAATTATTATTTTTTTATAAGAATGAAACTATAATAACAATAAAATAATTTTTAAAAAAAGTTATAAATAAAAAAATATTGCAATAGTAATAGAATATACCTTGAAACAAATTACTGAAAAAAATAAAAAAATGATGTATAACACATTACATTTAGAATCTTAAATTTATAAAAAATTCTTTAATTACAATTAAGATTAAATATATAATTTTTAAATTAATTTTTTAAAATTTAAAATAGATATAATAAGTGATAAATATAATATTAAAATTTTTACATTTATTTGAAATATAAAATTAATAATTAAAGTTCAAATTGATATAATCGTTTTAATAATTTTATTATTTAAATATTTAAGATTAAAATTTTATGAATTTTCAAAATCTTATATAAAGTTGCTTGAATTTTTAATGTCTTATCTAAGTATTTTAAAACATAATTTTTTAAATTAAGATAAAACAAATTGTTGAAGGATTTAGATAAACATAATCTTTATAATTTTTAAATATGTTTAAAAGATTTTGATAATTAAATAATTTTTTAAATAAGATTATTTGGTAAACAACTAAAATTATTTATTAAAAAATAAAATCCATATTTCATATTTTTAATTTTACAAAATATATCTTTAAATTGATTTGATTTTAAATTATAATTTAAATAATTTTTGATATTTGAATAAATTTAAAATTATCAAATTTGAAATTAAAAAAATCTTTTATTTTTTTAAAAAAACCTTATATGTCATTTAAGATAGTTATCAATATAAGTATTCATGTGAGAAATTTATTTGTGTATGTTGTATATAATATATATATTAGATATAAAAAATTATTAATAAATTAATTATTAATTAAAAAATATTTAAAAATATAATAATAACATATATTTTCATTTAATAAAAATATATTAAAAATACATATTCACATGCGAGACGTTGGATCATAACTAATTATTTTAAACATTTTTCTTATAACAGTGATTACTTAAGTTGCGAAAGGGAAAAATAGATTAGAAAAAAATAAAAAATAATAATGAAACTTAAAAGGGAAAAAATTGAAAATAGAGAGAACACAAATTTACAGCAACGCACGCACAAACACTGGAACGCATAGACACTCTTACTTTTGACAAAATCCTAATTTGAGAGTTCAGACGCCCCCCTTTCTCTCTTTCTTTCTTGTGCCGCCACTCTTCTATGCGCCACCACCACCTTCGTCGCGGCCGTCACCTAGGATTTGATATCCTCTCTTTTTCCTCGTTTCTTTCCGCAAATTTCCGAGCTGGATTCTCTCTCTTTCCTCAGGCGAATCTCCATGCGCCGCTGGTTTAGCGGCTTCGTTGATTAAATCCCTCCTCTATTGTCTTTTCTCGCTCTCTCTCACTTTCTCTCTTCGATCAGTTTCAAGAACAAAAAAGATTTTTTTAATTATTAATTAAATTTTCATCCGGAGGCTTTCTTTTTTTTGTTTCTTTTGGGGGATTTGGATGGCATTAGGCGATCTGATGACGTCACGGTTTTCGCAATTGTTATTGGCGGTATCCAATCATGTTATTGACGGCAACGGTAGCAGCAGCGACTACCAAGAGGATGATGTTGCTGCTGACGTTGCCTCTCAAGGGAGGGATTTCGATACTGCATCCACCAGCAGTTACGCCAATGCCGCTGCTTCCTCCATCACTGGGCCTACAACCATGGCTTACTTGCCTCAAACTATTTTTTTATGCGAACTCCGACATGCTGCCTTCGAAGCTTCCACTCCCAGTGGACCCTCTGATAGTGGACTTGTCTCCAAATGGCGGCCTAAGGACCGAGTAAGTCCTTTCCTTTCAACCTCTTTTTCTTCCTTAATTATTCCTTTGATCTGACTGATATCTACTCATAGACTGAAGAAGCAAAATGAGAATTTATTTAGTCTGCACTAGCAAAATATTGGTATTGTGCAAATAACTAGAAAATTCTATTGCTATTCGAGAATATGAAAATTTTGAGTTCCTGTATAGGTTATTAGAAATTATATGTTTATCACATTACAATTACGAAAATTGATGGATATCCATATCACTTTTGCCATAAAAGTAACATGTGAATGTGGTTTTACTGCATTGAATAAAAGGGAGGGGAATTCTCAGATGTGCTAGCCTACGGTTGTGAAATATTAGTGTCAATTAAGTTTCACTGAAATCCTTGAATTTGATGTGGGGCAATGGCAGGCATTATTTCCTGTTTGGTTCTTGATAAAAGCATAAGAATCATTAGCAAGTTCCATACTTTGTATGATAGGTAATCTTCTGTTGTTTTTGCCATTCTAGTATGTCCTTTGCCTTGTAATGCACTGAGGAAAAATAAACATATTTCACATTGTTGGTTGTGCATGAATGTCTGATGAAAATACTAGGTGCCCTCAAAGTAGAAATTTAGTTTGTTCAATCCTTTTTACTTTACATCTGTAGTAAAGTAACAGTTTCCTTACATCCTTCTTTAGGTTTGGGTTTTAAATATGCTACGGTGTATCTATTCTATTTTTATCTTTTAACGTAAGCTTAGAATTTCAAAGAAAAAAATGAGAAAATATTGTGGAAGCTGGTTATGTCTTCTTCAAGAGATTTCTAAAGCCTAAGCATGTAGAATAAGGAAGAATGCAAATAGTTAGAAATTATGTTCTACTATACCAAATTTGTTAACATTCTTCTCATGTATAGCATGCTTTAAAAGATTTGGCATTTTTATCTTTAAGTAGTCTCTTTACTCTGGTTTCCTTGCAACATGTTAAAGCAATTTTTTTGTCATGGGACTGAATTTGATTCTTAGATAATAGTATGTTTGCTCTGACTGAATATGATTCTTAGATATTTGCATGTTTGTTGTTGATAAATATTACAAATCATCAATTAAGAATTATTTTCCCTTTAATTTGTCATGGTATAGGAGGCTTGACCATATTCACTTGACTCTCAATTTTATATGCAGATGAAGACAGGATATGTAGCTCTGGTTTTGTGTTTAAATATAAGTGTTGATCCGCCTGATGTAATAAAGATATCTCCTTGTGCAAGAATGGAATGCTGGATTGGTATGTTTTCCAAGTCAATTCCCTCCTCTTGGTTTGCATGCTTGCTGTTTCATGGTTCTTAATGCTTGGACTCTCATGATTATTGTTATTCTGGAAATCATTGGTAAGGTTTTTATTATTTGATCATGCAAAGGATCTAAATGCTAGTGGCTTTCGTCGAGAATGCATGAACTTTAATATTGGCTATTGAGTTTGCCCTTGGCTGTTACACTTTCTGCTCCATAATAATTGTCCTTGTTTTTGCATTGGAATGTCTGAAGAGATTTATAATCATTCTTGTCCAAGAGTACTAATTTCGATCATACTTGCAACTAAGCCTTTTTTGAATAACCTTTTATCAGTTGAGACAAAAAGGAGTACCTCCATTCATGTAAGGGTAAAAACTAGAATATTATGTAACCATAAGTAGTTTGGATTCATGTGACATATTTTAAAAATCTGAGTTTTTTTCAAAGAGGAAGATCAATATGGAGCACCAGGAGTACCTTTCTTTAAGCACATGTTTATTGTGGTGTGGTGTGGTGTTAGAAGTAGCAGTGACAAACAAGCAAGAGAAATTGGATAGAAAGTTGAAATAGTTCTTATTTTGAGTTGGGGGGCATTAAGAAATTGTTGCTTTAGTGGTGTATCGCTGCATAAAAATGGTATTTAGCATGCAGTCTCAAGAATGCTTATCTATTTATTATTTCTATATATAACTCATGTCCTAGCGATGCTTTATTTGGTTGCTAAGAAGGAAGTAGGAACAAGAAGTTGGTATCCTAGAATTGCAATTACAAAAAATTAAGTTTTCCATCATATTTTCTGCTCCATCATCCATCCCTGGTGACCAAATGATGTAAAATGTAAAAAAAATGTATTTGTTTAACATGATGTTTTTCATGGGAAAGTTTGTTCCACTTTTTCTTTCTTTGATTATTGGCAGATCCTTTTTCTATGGCACCACAAAAAGCACTTGAAACTATTGGGAAAAACTTGAGAGATCAATATGAGAGGTGGCAGCCCAAGGTCTGAACGCCTTCCCATACTATGTTTCCTTTTGGATTACTCTATCAAGTTTATAATCTAATTCTTTTTATTGTGTGTCCAGGCTCGTTGTAAAGTTGAACTTGATCCTACAGTGGATGAAGTGAAGAAACTTTGTAATACATGTCGCAGATATGCTAAGTCAGAGCGAGTTCTATTTCATTATAATGGACATGGTGTTCCAAAGCCAACTGCAAATGGTGAAATCTGGCTGTTCAATAAGGTGTTCTTTTGTTTAACTGCTATGAAGCAATTCTTGTTGCTTTTGCTTTGCACTATTTGCCAAATTGTATCCCTGCTCAGCCCGATGATTTTCCCATGCAGAGTTATACACAATACATTCCCTTGCCTATCAATGACCTTGATTCATGGTTAAGAACGCCTTCTATATATGTTTTTGACTGCTCTGCTGCTGGAATGATTGTTAATGCGTTCATTGAGGTATCTACTTGTGTTCTATCCTCAATTTGATGGAAGTATATTTTCTGGTTTCTGCTATATTCAAATTGATATTGTCTTCTTTTTCTAGCTCGATTTGATTCTTGAATTGAATTTGGTTGATAGCTTCTTGACTGTGGCACTTCTAACTACCCTGGATCTGCACGAGACTGCATTCTGCTGGCTGCATGTGAAGCACATGAGACTCTTCCTCAAAGTGCTGAATTTCCTGCTGATGTGTTTACTTCTTGTCTTACTACACCTATCAAAATGGCATTGAGATGGTAAAACTTCTCGTTGTATATTTAGGTTTTCATTTTCATTTGGGAAATGCTGGCCTTTTTGGTATCCACACTGTGGATTCAGGCTTGTAAAAATTGTTCATGTCTTCCTTTTTTTTTTCTTGGCTCTTACATACCTTTTTCTTTTTAATGTTTTACGAAATACACTACAATGCTTTGTTTCTTTCTGTTTTCTGTTGGAATTTAGAATCGAATGAGTTGGTACTGTCACCATAAGATGTTATTTATGGAGATTTGAATTGCATGAGATGCTTGTGTAAAATGTTATGATGCACTGTTGTTTTGGTTCCTATTAGCTGTAAATTAACTGTTGCATATGTCTTTGATCTGTTGGGTTTCCCAAGAGCTGCTTAATAACTCCTTGTATAATATTGAGGTCAAAGTAGTTTTTCACCTATGTAGAGAAGATGAAAGTACCTATCTGTTTGATGATTGATTCTCTCCTTGCACTTTGGTGCCTAGAAACAATTCCATTTGGGTTCCAAAGTTGCTCTGTTGGTAGTTTTCTGGTGATGTGAGCATGACCTGGGATATGTTGTAAGATTTACAAGTTGTCTCTGTCAGGTTGGTCTGTCTTTTAGCGAGTTTTATGTGCTATGATTGATTAGGACTAAGTACTTCATTTAATACTCAATGCCTATTTGCTAGTCTAAAGAAATCTCCTTTGTATTTGCATTTTGAGTTAGGTTTTAATATGTTTCTCTGTTTAGTTTTGCTGTTTCTGGATTTATTTTAACAGTGGTATTCACCTTATTAAGTGTTTTTAATAATTTGCATATTTTTCTAATTTTAATTTATTTGGTTATGTTGTGTAAAATGGACTTACTAATCTTCTGATGGTTATTATCTCTTCCAGGTTTTGCACACGTTCATTACTTCATGAGTCTCTTGACTGTTCACTCATAGATAAAATTCCTGGCCGCCAAAATGACCGTAAAACACTTCTAGGGGAGTTGAATTGGATTTTTACTGCAGTGACAGACACAATTGCTTGGAATGTTCTCCCTCATGGTAGTTCTTTGAGTGTATTAATCAGTTGTGTGCTTTTACTTTTTAATGAGTGGTTCTTGTATTCTGATCTATTTAATTAACACTTTTTTTTTGTGATGCAGATCTTTTTCGGAGATTGTTTAGACAGGATTTACTAGTTGCCAGTTTGTTCAGAAATTTTTTGCTTGCTGAGAGGATTATGCGCTCTGCAAATTGTTCTCCAATTTCTCACCCAACGTTGCCATCGACCCATCAGCACCATATGTGGTACTACAGGCGATATTCACTAACTTCACAACTTGTTTCTCAGTTCTTTTCAAAAATTTTCTTTTGTGCACTCCAGGGATGCATGGGACATGGCTGCCGAAATTTGCCTTTCTCAACTTCCATCATTGGTTGAGGATCCTAATGCGGAGTTCCAGGTGCGTTTTTCTTCAAAGTCCTTTGCCAATCTGAATTTATTACCCTGAATTTTCCTGATGTGTCTAGAGCCAGGCAAGAATTCCTAGAGTAGCCGGATAAGAAGTTGCTTATCTTCTGTTTTTTGTGTTCCCTTATTCTGAGTGTGCTTTTGTTTTGTTTCAGCCGAGTCCATTTTTTACTGAACAGCTGACAGCTTTTGAGGTATGGCTTGATCATGGATCTGAGCATAAAAAGCCACCAGAGCAATTGCCTATTGTTCTTCAGGTGCTGTACTATTTCCTGGTCTTTCCAGCCGTGGGGACCATTGTTTGGTTGCCCTTTTTTTATGGTGATTTTAAATTTAGTTGGATATATTCTAAACTATTTTACTCTATTGTGTCCTCAGTTATCTATGTTAGTTTTTTATGATAAGGTGCAGAGATGGTCCTTCAGAATCGCTGCTGCCTATTGGCATGGTTGCTACTAACTTAAAATTTTTGGATTTAAATCCCATGTACTAGGAATTTTTGAGCTTCTGTGTCTGTTTAAAAAGTAGTATGTTTTGAAGTATATTATGCAGGGCCACTAACATTAACATGTGCAAACAGTTTATTGTTACTATAGCTTAATTATATAAAATTTTAATATAATGACCGACCAGCTCACCATTGATGTTTCAGGTTTTGCTTAGTCAATGCCATCGATTCCGTGCACTGGTTCTTCTTGGAAGATTCCTTGATATGGGACCCTGGGCTGTAGATCTGGTAGTTATTGATGGGTGTACTCTTTGCAATGTGCTCTTTGTTGTCTTTCATTATATGCTGTTGTTTACTGACAGAGATTGGTTTCTTTATTTTAGGCCCTTTCTGTCGGAATATTTCCTTATGTTCTGAAGCTGTTGCAAACAAGCACACCAGAACTGCGTCAAATCCTTGTGTTCATATGGACAAAGATTTTGGCACTTGATAAGGTGTGTCCACAGATGCTTCATAATTTTGGGATGAATATATGTTTGCTTATGCTAATATAGCTACTTATGCATACAATGTAACTCGTACACTTGTGCTAATGCTTAAGTAGCGTGTGCCTGCCTGCCTTTGAGTCTAACATTTAAGTAGTTATTAAGTGCTCTATTGTATATGGTGGAAGCTTCTATATAATTGGTCTAAGTTTGTGTTTAAAATTGTTGTTGTAGTGGTGAAAATTCTAGGTTTTCACTTCTTGTAGGGGTCCAAATAAGTTCACTTCTTGTAGGGGTCCAAATAAGTATGTGTTGATAGTCTGCTGATTTTATTTGTTGACACTTAGAAATTGAATCTGCTTCTCATATCCTATTTGATGTCTTATTGCCGCTGTGTATGTTAGTATATTCCTTTCTCTTTATACTATAGTAATTTTGAAATTCTATCATCTTGGATTGCAGTCATGTCAGGTTGATCTGGTAAAGGATGGCGGTCATTTTTATTTCATTAGGTTTCTTAATAGTGTGGAAGCGTATCCTGAACAGCGTGCAATGGCTGCATTTGTTCTGGCTGTCATTGTGGATGGGCATAGACGGGGCCAGGAAGCCTGTTTTGATGCAGCGTTAATCCATTTGTGCTTGAAGCACCTTAATGGTTTCATGCAGCATGATGCGCAAACTGAACCCTTATTCCTTCAGTGGCTTTGCCTGTGTCTTGGAAAGTTGTGGGAGGATTTTAATGAGGCTCAGTTAAAAGGTCTGCAGGCAGATGCACCTGCAATATGTGCTCCTCTACTTTCTGAGCCTCAGCCAGAGGTATATCTTCTCACTAGCTACATATGTTTCTTATAAATGGTTAGTTTCTATTTTCCTTTTTACAGACATTGGAATCATAGAAGGTGTTCTATTTCAGGTTAGGGCTTCTGCAGTTTTTGCGTTGGCTACATTGCTTGATGTTCAGTTTGACTCATTTAGAGATGTCGTTGGAGGGGATGAGGAATGTGATGATGATGAAAAGAGTAGAGCTGAGATTATTATTGTTAAAAGCCTTATGAATGTTGTTTCTGATGGAAGCCCTCTTGTCCGGGCAGAAGTTGCTGTAGGTATGTGGTGGCTATCTCATTCATATTTCACACGTTCGGATTGATAATTCCTTGGAGTGTGCTCCCCAGTTTTTAACGTTATCATGACATAATTGAATGAATATGACAGAAATTTGGCAGTTTGAAACACCTTAAAAAGTTTCTATAGCTTTTGTAAATGCCTGATGATTACCTGTAACATATTCCAAATTCTGGATCATTGCGAGGCTCCTAAAACTTTTAAGATACATGGCTATGCATATAAAATTTCTGTGCTATGATGTGATGCAAAACATAGAGCAACTATTATGATCCTTGTATACTCTATTTTGCAAATTATCTATCAGCCATTGACACTACCATTAGAACCTAATATTTGCACGTTTTGTGCAAACACCATTCTGTCTTTGCATTGCTTTCTTTCCTGATTGGTGGTTGTGTGTGTTCTACAAATTTACAATGTATTTGAATTATGTTGGTGGATTAATGTTGATGTCTTTTTTTTGTCTCGTCAGCTCTAGCGCGCTTTGCTTTTGGACATAAGCAGCACCTCAAGTCAATTGCTGCTGCATATTGGAAACCTCAGTCGAATTCACTGTTGAATCCATTGCCTTCGCTGGCTAATATAAATGGAACAGGAAGTGGGAATATAGTTTCATCCCAGATAGGTCCTTTAATCCGAGTTGGAAATGACAACTCAGCTGTGGTTCGGGATGGAAGGGTTTCCACCAGCAGTCCTCTTGCTACTGGCAGAATTATGCATGGATCTCCATTGTCTGATAATTCATCTCAACATTCTGATTCTGGAATATTGAATGATGGTGTCAGTAATGGGGTCGTTCATCATTCAAGGCCAAAACCTTTGGACAATGCAATGTATTCACAGTGTGTACTGGCTATGTGTACTTTAGCTAAGGACCCTTCTCCACGCGTAGCAGGTCTTGGCCGGTGGGTTCTTTCCATTATTGGGATTGAACAAGTAACAAAATCTGTGAAATCTGCTGGTAGCAGTGCTCGGCCTGGTGAACCAACAACTTCCTTACCAACTCCTAGTTTTGCTGGATTAGCTCGTTCTTCGTCTTGGTTTGACATGAATGGAGGTAACTATTTTCTTCTCTGTTAGTTGCTTATAATATGTATCCTGATTATTGTCACCTTTCTCTTCCCTGATCTTCGCTTGCAATGATGCTATCTTTTATTCTATTTAGACGTTGAAGTAATTTGGAGATCATGTTGACAGGTCATCTACCTTTAACGTTTAGAACTCCTCCTGTTAGCCCTCCTCGACAAAATTACTTTACAAGCATGCGTAGAGTTAGCTCTTTAGATTTCAGGCCTCTCCTGATGAATTCTTCAGACTCGGGATTAGCTGACCCACTTCTGGGCTCTGGTTCTGGGGTTTCAGAGCGCAGTTTACTTCCACAATCAACTATTTATAATTTTAGTTGTGGCCACTTCTCCAAGCCACTTCTTACTGCATCTGATGATAGTGAAGAACTATTGGCCGGAAGAGAAGAGCGGGAGAGATTTGCACTGGAGCATATTGCTAAATGCCAGCATTCCTGTATGCCTTTTAACTTATTTGTTTTTTGTTCTTTTGATACTATTCTCATGCCAGTTCCTACTTTGGAACTGACTGGTTTCTCATTTTCTTTGCTAGCTGCTAGCAAACTTAATAATAATAATCAAATTGCTAGCTGGGATACAAAATTCGAGACAGGTACAAGAACAGCCTTGCTGCAACCTTTCTCTCCTATTGTGATTGCAGCAGATGAGAATGAACGAATCAGGTATGTGGTTTCTGTTTTAATGGATTCCTAAAGCTGTCAGTTCCAGTTTTGAATGTTTAAATGATTTGGATAACATGCCATTAGGAATTGATTGATTTAAGCTTCGTCCAGTGACTGCCCCCAGTGTGGTGGGGAGTCACTTGAAGTGCCAGTGTCCTTTAGGCCCCACTGAGGCTGCGGCACAGCACGAGTGACTCCCCACTGCACAGTGGGAGTCACCGAATGGGCTATTACTCATTTTTATCCATGGATATGAGTATTAAATGACAGTAATCTATCTATTGGGGTAAATTTGACTTCCAATCCTATGCTTCGATAATTTTAGGTCAAATTGGTAATTTAAGCACGGTAGGGGAAACTTATTGAAAACATTGGAAGTTTGGGTTATTTACTTTCTTTAGTAGAAAAAAAATTCCTTAAAACTGTTCACTAGAAGCTTTAGAGTGATCTGTTAGGTTCTGAGTAATGAAGAATGAAAATGCCCTCGAACTTTCAATTGAGAAATGGCCATGTCAGTATTTCATGTGAGATGTTATTAACTAGGAACAAGAGTATATTCCATTATCAGTTTTGCAATGTAAGATACTCTAATTTGCTTGTGAATTTGAGAGCCTCTTGGTTCAAGTACCTGTACATTGTGAGAACAGTTTGTTTTTATCCCATGAAGTTCTGAACAAAATTTCTCTTCCATTTCTGAAGCAAAGCCAATTGTCTAAGGTTTTGGCTTTTATCCTTGTATTTAGTAGATATGGTACTTTACTGATTTTGGAAGAGACATTTGGAGATGTATTTCTAGTGTAAATAAAAATTTGTTATTTAAAAAAAAATTAGTATCTACTAGTAAGATTTATATTTGATGCAATGTCTATATGATTCTATAAATTCAATGAGTCATAAGTTGTCATCTCATTGAAACTAACATTTATTATTAAGGTTTTTAAGACTTTTAATGAGATGGTGAGCTGTAATCATTGACGGCATATGTACTTATGCACCAGAAATGCATCAATTTAATTTTTATTAATATTGATTTTAAAAAAGATTTGATGAGGTGCATATTGTGATTCACTTTCACATTATGTGCATCAGATATAAACTCTTAAAAAGATTGATATTTTGTGTTTCTTAGAAGATCTGTTGCTAACCTACAATATTATTATGACAAAGTAGGATTTTTTCTTCATGAAGGGTTATATATTGTCAATTGCTTTCTGCTAGTGGCTTTTTTTTTGTTACTGAAAAATGGACAATGCTTCCGAAATGGGTTAGATGAGTTTAGTGCTGCTCATTTATATTGTTTCCATTGACACTTTCACAATTTATTTCGGTAAATTATTTGCTGGCATATTAATTGTTTGGGTTTTCTCTTCAGGATATGGAATTATGAGGAAGCCACCCTTCTCAATTGTTTTGACAATCATGATTTTCCAGAGAAGGGAATTTCTAAACTCTGTCTTTTGAATGAGCTTGATGACAGCTTGTTGCTTGTTGCTTCATGTAATATTCTTTTCTACCTTTTTTTAAAATGTTTCATGGTGGTTTGTTTTGTAAAATTAATTTAGGGCTTATCTTATACAGGTGATGGAAATATTCGGGTCTGGAAAGATTATACACTTAGGGGCAATCCGAAACTGGTTACTGCATTTTCTTCAATCCAAGGTCACAAACCTGGTGTGCGGAGTTTGAGTGCTGTTGTGGACTGGCAGCAGCTGTCTGGATATCTTGTATTCCTTTATTCTTGAATGTTATCTCTATGAACATTTTCTTTGCTTATAATTTTGATGCCTGATATAATATATTCTTCATTGCTCTGATGTCACACCACTAGTATGCTTCTGGAGAGATATCATCCATCATGCTTTGGGACCTGGATAAGGAGCAGCTTGTTAATTCAATACCATCATCCTCGGATTGCAGTGTCTCAGCACTGGTGAGTCTTCAATGATATTAAGTTTATTAACCTATTTGGTTGAGCATGCTTGTATACATGCAAATGACAACAGGTGTTTGGAAAAATTAGTGCATATCACTATGGAGTTGGTCAGTAAGAAGCATGCTGTAATGGAAAACGTGGAAAATTTGTTAAGTTTTATTAGTTTGTATGCTTTCCTGAATATTGAGTTAACCGAACCAAAGGATAACAGAACTCTCTTGGATTGTTTTTTAAAGGAGGTTATTTTTTCCATGCCAGTTATATGTTAAGATGGCTTGAATTATACCTTACCTTTGCATTTGATTTAAGTTGTTTCTTGGATTTGATGTGTAAAGGAAGATAGCTGTTGTCTTGCTTTTTATTTTTGTTTGTTTATATTTCTCTTTGTTTGTCTCTGACATACTTTTAACTTGGATTGTGAAACTGTATCGCATTCTAGGTGAAGAATTAAAATGGCGTGTGATTTTTCTATTTCACATTATTTCACATTAATTAAAGATCTTGCTCTTATTTTTTTCTTGTTATCTGACCTGTATTGACCATTGTTCCTTGCTTTTTTTTTTTAGCAGTTTATCTCATGTTACCTAGTTTCCCCATTGATTTCTTTCCCCCACATTTACAGGCTTCTTCTCAAGTTCATGGCAGTCAATTTGCAGCTGGTTTTGTGGATGGTTCTGTCAGACTCTATGACATCCGAATACCTGACATGTAAGCACTCTATAATGATTTTTTTTTTTAAATTTTTTGAGAAGATAATGAATTATACTATTCTTGAATGACAGTTTTTTCCTGTTTGTGATATAATTTTGAGCTTTGAGTGCTGTGACCTTCTCCATAGTTAATTTTATTCCTATGATCTTTCCAGTTTAAAGCTGCTATAGAGTTCCTTACCTTTATTAATTTTGTCAACTAGTGGAAGTGAAGTATTTTACAACAGTGTATTCCTATTGTTTTACTCATCCATCTGTTGTCACTATAGACTTGATATTTCTCTCATGATCTCAGGACATTTGACCACCATTATATTGCTTAACACGCACCTCCCTCTCTTCTTTCAGAAAAAAATTCTCATATTCTCACCTGTATTTTCTGTCTGATCCAAGATTGTTATTTTATTGCTATAGGCTGGTTTGTTCAACTAGGCCACATACTCAGCAAGTAGAAAGAGTTGTGGGTATTGGCTTTCAACCTGGACTTGATCAAGGAAAGGTAAGCAGCTCACCGGTCTTTTGTCTGGTAAAAAGAGGTTTCAAATGTTGTCATCATCCTTGTTCCTTGTTTAACATTTCATTGAGGTTTTGATTGAGGTAATACAGAAAGCTGACGAACATTGGATATCGATTTTCAGATTGTTAGTGCATCCCAGGCTGGTGATATTCAGTTCCTTGATATTAGAAGTCAAGGAGATACTTACCTTACTATTGATGCTCACAGAGGGTCCCTTACAGCTTTAGCTGTCCATAGACATGCCCCAATAATTGCCAGTGGTTCAGCGAAACAGCTAATCAAAGTTTTCAGTCTGGAGGGTGAACAACTAGGCACAATTCGATACCAACATACCTTCATGGCCCAGAAGATTGGTTCTGTGAGCTGCCTTACCTTCCATCCTTACCAAGTATTGCTTGCTGCTGGTGCTGCTGATGCCTGTGTTTCTATCTATGCTGATGAGAACTCTCAGACAAGATGAATGCTTAATTCTTTCCCAATTTCATGAATTTGGGAGGCAGCAAACCGTGGATGAAACAGTGTTAACACAAATTCTGTGTTGTGGAGATCCAAGTTAACGGAAGCAAAATATTTGATTTGGACCATCAAGTGTTTGGTATGTTGCTGCCACGTTTACAATTTCACTGTGGGTGTGCCTGGAAAATCAGGGCAGAGGGGGGGGGGGGGGGTGCACAATCGGCTGATTGTAATGCTATATATAGAGATTCATTAGCCTCCGGTGTAGGTTGTCACACATGTTTGGAAGAAATCCTATCCTGCATATATTTACGGGGGGCTTTGGCAAATAATCTGTGATATAGGTATATGCATGTAAATAGTTATTCCAATTATTTCATCGTTTTCATCCTTCTCAGTGTGTTCGTTCAGTGTTCCATGTGTTTAATTTGTACAAGACTTGTCATTATCGTAATTTCAGATATCGCATGCAGATTAGTTACAGGCAAGCTCTAAGTTGCCACTCTTAAAGCTCTATAAGTCTAACACGTGTTGCTGCCATTCTAGTTGTGAATAACCTTTCTGCGTAGTTCTAGGTTCTAACACTTTTAACTGATAAATGTATAAATCCTACCAAATTGATGGATGTGTTCGGAATGAAATCACCTTAATTGATGAAGTTCCTTTAATGATGGTTACTTATGAATCAAAACTACGACGTTGTAGCTATTAATTCTAATTCTGCAGGTGGCAAACATCTTAGGCACCACACAACAAAAACTATACCATATGACAATAATAATGAATCACAAATCAATCTAAAAGACAATTCAACGTTTACATCATATTCACATGGACATATCCTTGCATAGAGCTGAATTGTCTCACTTCCCTTCGCCAACCATACTTTGGGCAGAAGTACCCGACAAGCTAGGAGATGAACTACTTGTCATCTTAAGCCTTCCGTTGGCATTTCCAAGCACATTCAAATCCTCAAACAATTTGTATGATGGAATAAAGGGCTTCTGTCCTGCCACAGGAGCCGGGTTCCTAGGACCTATACTCCCCCAAGAATCCCCATTCATTGGTGCTCCATTGCTTCCTCTCATGGCAAATGAATTAACGTGCTGCAAGGGTCTGCTCCCGATCATGGTATTTGATGTGCTAGCGTTAAGTTGGGGAGTAGAAAACATGTTATTTGCAGAGGAAAGGTGATTTTGGCTGTTGAAATAACCTGGAGTAGTAGCCCATGGTGGAGGGGGGTACCCAGAGGAGTATTGAGGTTGCAAATGTGGCTGATATTGAGGTTGGAGGAATGATTGAGTTTGAGTTTGGGACTGTGCTTGGTGCTGAAGTTGAATTTGTAGTTGTGGTTGGCGCTGAGGTCTTTGTTGGGTTTGCGATTGTGGCTGGAGTTGAATCCGGGACTGTGGCCCGACTTGAGGTTGGGATCGTGTTTGGAACTGAGGTTGGGCCTGAGACAGTGAGTTTGACAGGTTTTGAGTTTGGAGTTCTGGCTGGAACTGGCTTTGGGGTCGGGATTGTTGTTGCACCTTCTGTTGGGAATGATATTGTGGCAGGACTTGAGGCTGGGATGTTTTTTGAGGTTGGGCCCAAGGAACAACATAACTATTATATGGCAGCTGTCCCTGACTTCCAGGGTAGGTTTGGGAAGCACAAGGACTTCCCTGGGTCCTAGGAGGAACAGGTACCTGATGCAGATTTTGGTGAGATGCAGATGGTGTAGGAGTGGTATGGGGGGAGGAAGCTGACGTCGACAAGGTGAGGCTTAGGAGATCAATCAAGTCCTGCTCTTTTGTAGTCCTAACTGGTGCAGGTGGATCAGGCAAAGCTAATGCATTGCACGGAGCAGAGGCTGGGGCAGTCAGAACATACGAAGCTGTCACAGACGTATTGTTGATTGGCACAAAAGCTTTACTTGTTCCAGCGGATGTGCTCTGAGAAGAGGTGGACTGTGCTCTGGAGTGCCTGCACTCGTAACAAAATGTGGACCAGTCAATATCTGAGCCAAACTGAACATGTTTAAAACTATGATGTTTGGTGGTAGAGAAAGGGAAAGGAAAGCAAGCTGTCGGCCTTCTATAAAAGATGAGAATAGTTATCAAGGCTTAAGATGGGTTTCACTGAAAAGATTGACTATTTTGTCCATACAATAACTTATAATTAAGTGCATTTCTTTTATTGTCTTTTTAATAAAAGAAAGAACAAATAAATTATCATGGAATGTAAGTCATGCTCTAATTCTCTATAAGCGGATTTTGCCTAACTACAAGCCGCATACGCCAACATAAAATTAGTCATTTCTAGGATTGCGACAGGAAATATAAGATGAATTAGAGGTTAGCTTATGAAACCTTCTAGCTAGCTGTGCAAAATCATCTTCCTCTTCTTCCTCTTCGTCAATCTGGCTTCTTGTCACAGTAGCAATGGGTGCAGGTGGACTGATATTAGGTGCTGGGCTTGAATTCTTCACTTCTTTTGATTTGTTGGATGCACTTGCTTCAGTTGGCTTGGAGCTTATATTAGCAACTTGAATTGGCAGGGGCGAACCTAAAGCAATGGCATCATGTTTTGCAAGTATGCTTTGTAGACCATCATTTAGTTCAAGACCTCGAGCTAAAAGTTCCTCATCCCTGCCACATAGCCAAGAAAGAGCTTTTAGTATCCACACATAGGCCATGTGTAAAAGAAAGAACTTCCGACTTTTAGAAATCCACACACAACTCATGCTGCAAATAAAGAAACACAAGATCGCAGGTGGATGCATAGATAAGAAGAGGACCACGAAGATATTGATAATTAAGAGGATATGCTTTCAGGATTCATGCTTTTAAGTTCCAAGGTGCATCTCATTCTTAGTCCTAGACTTCCCAACTATGGGTCCAACAATTAGGCAGAGCAATCCGATAGATGAACTTGCGAACGAAGATAATAGAGAAGGCTATGTGCAGAAAGTCATTAATGCCATTTAAAGAAGAGAAATTTGGCGACAACTAACCCAGTAGTCGTAAGCATCTGCATAAGCTTTTTTTGGTTGGAACGACATCGGTTTACAAGATCAACTATCACTTCATCTTTTATTGCCTGCCAATACAAACAAAAAGTGCAGTTAAAGATTTTAGTCTCAAAATAAATCAAAGAAAAGGTTTTATTAGTCGTTCATACCGCACGGTCACTGGGGTTTACAGCTTGCATCATGTCACTTAAGAGCTCCATAACATCCCTCATTGAGTCCAAGCTAGACAAACTAAGATAATCACGGAAAATTTCAGCCAAAAGGGAGGAGCAGGACAAAAAACACTTGCAGAAGAACAAAGAAACTCTATAAACAAAACTAAAGTGAATTTAGACCTTAAACTTTCAATCTCCGTAGCCATTGTTTCGTCAAGCCTTCTAGAAGAATTGCTTGGCATTCTATAACCAGCATGATTCAGGGTTGGACGCCTAGCAGGTGGTGTAAAGATAGGAGCTGCATCCGATGTACGCTTGGGAAATACTACTCCAGAACGCTGCCATTTTTACAGTTATATAATTTTAGATTCACTAGAGTAGTCAAAGAGGATGGGAGTAATTGATCTTAGAAGCGGAAATCCTTGGATATCATGTCCTCGATGCCATTCCAATATTAACATCTAACTACCTACGGTGCCATGCTTACCCTTAGCTCATCATATGCCCAGTAGTACTGAGGATGTTTACCCTCAGGACCACCAAATGCCTCCTGCCAAGAGTCCAACAAAGCCAAGATTTTGTCTCTCACTATCATATCTGCCTGCAGAATTCAGTCAGTCAGGCTCATTAAAACTGAGAGGCAGATTGAGATTTTAAATAGAAAGAGAAAATAGACGAATCATTTAGATTAGAGACAGTCCAACAAATAATAATACCAAAAAAAAAAAAAAAGCCATATACTGGCAAGACAATGAGAGGACGATATAATAGAAATGAGATACTAAATCTGTGAATCAAAAGTCAAAACATGCATAAAAAACTAAATAACAGCAAAACCAACGACCTGGTAAAAGTACTCTCCTCAAAGGCAAAATACTTGGACAACCACTACCATTCAACATTCATGACTAGCTCAATGATTTTCATCATCCATCTTTTGGAGTTCGCACCAGTCATGCCATCCTTCAGAAAAATCATTTTCCTCCCAGATAACATGAACCAAACTTAAATTTGGGATGCAAATATAGCTGTTGGTGTGTAATAGTACAAAGGTTCAAGAACACTAGTATCAGTCATCAATTGAAGTGAATGCCAAGCACGTTCAATATAGAAATAAGATTGTTCTCTTTTAGAGGTCTTATGCTACATGATAAATTTTCCTTCAATGTCTTACCAACTGCACAAATCTTCATTACACAACTACATTCACACCCTTCTTGATTTTATTGTAGACATTTGCTCCATAGCTAACGATGACCCCTTGAAGAACCTATGGCTCTGAGCTAGTTCTATCCATTCTAAAGGGCGATGAATTAAGATAGCTATAAAAGAGGAAAAAAGGAGAAAATTTTCCTTTTGAAAAAAGCAAGAAAGTAAGTTATAATAGCTTTAACCAGAATAAAGTGACCAACAATACTTTTAATAACTGAATTGGTAAAATCAAAGAATTACCTTCTTCTTCACAATTTTGACCATCTCCCCCAATATATTCCTCTCAGCTATCTGCAAATGGACATAGTCACCACAATTCTTCACCATCGTTTCCAAAAGCTACAAAGGGGAAATGACATGTGGTTAATCCACAAAAACACATGACAAATGAAATCGCGAAGAAACAGAAAAGGGAATTTGAAAAAATTGTTCTCCAATAAAAATTACCGTCAAAGCAAGTAATTGAACTTTGGAACTCTTGTGCAGCAACCTTCTCTTCACAGCCTTTACAACATCCTTTGCTTGCCTGAGAAATTCAACAACCACAATCCACCCATATCAGTAAACTAAGCAAATTTTATATTAGTTTCCGTTCACAAAAAAACCCCTTGAAAAAGTAATAAACAAAACCGAAAAGAGACATAACATTAACAGAGAAACTAAAGACATATATATTAATATTTTCTTTTGTCTATTAAATACTTTTTTTTCTCAGAAAGCCTTTCCTTTTTTGCCTATCATTAATCATTTTACAGTGATGGTTGAGAAAATTATATCACCTTTTCTTCAAGTAGCTTCATCTAATTCAATCCAAAAAATAATTAAAAAAAAAAAGACCCTTTACAAGAATCATGGGCTTTTTTTATATATACAAAGCCCAACCAAGAATACGAGAAAATTCAACAAATTCCATCCAAAAAAAGGAAAACCAACATCCATAATTCAACCATATTAAATACATAAATCAAAAGAAAAACAAGAAGAGATGATAAAATTACAGAGCAACAATCTCTAAAACATAAAACTTAAACATCAACATAAAAGCATGCACGTAAAAGTTAAGAAATTAAACTGAAAAATAAATCAAAGTCAGAGAAAAACTTAGAAAAAAAAAAACTTTTTACCAATGATTAGAATTAACAGAATCACAAATATCGATGTTCATGGTCCAATCAGGACCCATTAGAAGATTGCTCGTTGCCTTGTCTACTGCAACTGATGCAGCTGACGATGAAGCTGATGACATCATCATCATCATCTTTTCTCTTCTCTTCCCTTCCCTTCCCTTGTGAAACAACACAAAAGTTTCTGCTTGTTTCCCGGAAAATTCCACCAAAGGAACAACAACCTCAAACTTTCCCCCGGAAAAACACACCACCTTTTCCTTACCCTCTGTTTGGATGCCTAGAAAAGAAGAAGAAAAGACAAAAAAAAAAAAAAAAGAGAAACTGAAACCCTAGCGAAGAATATAAAAAGGGCAATTCTCTCTTTCGTTTTCTGTGCAATTTTCTTCGGAAAATTCGTTTCTTTTTTCTTATTTTTTTTGTTTTTCCCCTACTTTCTATAATTCTATCCCTTGTTCTAGCGCAGCTTAGCTTAGGAGGCCTCTTTCCGTTAGTGAGCTGACTGACGCCCTATTTTAGGTGGTGAATGCAACGCGCTGCTTTGGCGTAATCTTATCTCGTGAATGGTTTAGCAGATTACGAGGAGCGAGTGTTTGCATTAATGTTTGGCACGGAGGAGAGTGAATTTACTTGGAAACCCTTTTTCCTCCCTTTTCTATCAACTTTTCTCTGTAATATTATACTAAATATATTTGTAACTATATTTTATTACAAATTAAAAGTAATTGTGAACTTTAGTTAAATTATAAAGAGAGAGTTTTAATTATTGGAAAGTTCGTTTTAACTAAATATTAGTTCAGATACCGTGCGAATTAAATAGAGTTTTTGAAAATTACGGATTATATAAAATTTATATAATAAATGTTTGTAGCAGGAGATAAACAAAAAAAAATTGAAGACTCTAAACTTATTAAAATCGATTTTTTAAAAGAAATAAATAATCATTTGATTTTAAAATTTTATAATATTTTAAAATAAATTAAATAAATAAAATTAAAAATTAAAAAATTTTAGAAAATTTGTTAAGGGGTCTCCTTGGTTTTGTTTGTTTATTTATTTATTTATTTTTCTAAAGTGGATAGGAAAAGTAACCGGCAAAAATAAAAAATAAAAAAAAAAAAAGGGACGAGAAAGTAACGTGAGATGGGACAAGGATTTCCTAAAAATTTACGGATAATGCCAATAATTGTAAGTGACAAGCAAGTAATAGAAATATCAAGGGTTAATATATATTTTGATCCCTAAAGTAGAGTGTGTTTTATGATTTAGTACTTAAAAAAAAAGTCATGATTTAACACTTTAATTTATATTTCTTCGTACACTTTGCATTAATTCCGTTTATGAAAAGAATAATCTCCGAACCTTTAATTTAAAGATTAAAAATACTTAAAAGAGACATTAAAAATTTAATTTCTAATCAATTTTTTTTATTTATACAAAAAAATTTTATTTTTTTGATGTAAAAAAAAAATGAAAAAAATGAAGTGATTTTTTCTTCCAATGAATGAATGCCATGTATTATCTCAATTCAAAAAAGCAAGTTACATCAGAATAGGAGATCACATGTCATGTCAGACAAAAATAAAAAATTAATTTTTAAGTAAAATCAATTTTTTTTTCTCATTTTCTTTTTCTTATTCTCTCGTATATTCAAGGCAACTACCCAAAATGCCCAAAGTCTGATAAGACTCCACTTTTTGCCGCCACCTGTGGTCGTCTGTGTCGGTTAGTCTCAAAATTTTTCTTTAAGTTCCTTTCGATATGCTTTTCACTTTTTTTTTTTTTTTATTGGTTTTCTGTAAAAACTTTTAAGACAGCGCAGATCTACGATTTTAACCTAAGACTCCTAATAGAAAAATCCTGTTCTCTGTTTCTAGAACACTTTGAAATCAACTATGTTAATGTCTTTCTGTGGTCTTCTTTTCCTTTGATTCTTGAACCCCAAAACTCCTTAAATCTCTCTTAAAATCGATTACGGAAATCCAACAAAGCCACCCCTTAAACCCATCTTTTCCTCTGATTCTTGAACCCTATTGTTATCGCAGTCAACAAATCCAAAAATCCACAAACTGAAACCATCAGTGGAAAAGAACTCTCTGCTAAAAGTTCCACTGAATGCTTCCCTTTTTTTATCTATTGTTTTTGTCGATTGTTGTTGGTTTGGGGATTATGAATTGTTGTGTTAATTGTTGTGTTAATTGTAATGTTGATTTTACTGCTCTCGTGTTTCTTTTTTTATTGTATCTATTGACTAAAAATTGGCCTCTCTATGAATTTTGATTCAGCTTTTGACTGTTGGATTTTTACTGTTGAAATTTTTGTTGAATTCTTCTCCAGCATGGGAAAAGAAAGGCCAAAAATTATGCCTAAATTTTTGCTGTTGAGTTTTCCTATAGTTTAACTTGTAAATATTAAGCTTTAAAAACCAATTGTAAATATTAATTTAAAAAGAAAACAATCGGTTTTATTTACAAAAGTAATTTTTTATTTTTTTCATCTAATGTGACATATGGGCTCCATCTAAAATATAATCTAAAATATAAACTAAGGTATCAAATCATAAATTTCTTTTAAGTACCAAATTATGAAAATAATTATTAGCTCAAAGTATTAAATAAATCAATAGAAGGGTAAATTGGTTAATTAAAAATTTTCATAATTTGATTATCAAATTAAACAATTATCACAAGTATAAATTTCTAAACAAATAAAAACTATATATATGCACAGGAAAATAACTTGAAATGTAAAGGAGTAGAGATGAAAAATTAAATATATGAAATTTTAAAGGTTTGGTCTTTCCACAAAGTAATTTCGTTCTTTCTCTTAGCCTCATTTATTAAGGAGCTTAATCCATTATATATATGTTGAATGTTACAACTAGCACTTCTAAAGCTATTGATACAATCAACTAATCCTTTCAATGGTTTTCTAAGTTTCTTAAAAAACCACACAAGCATTATACTTCCTTTCAAGCTTTCAATCTCAAGGCTGAATACAATTGTTTTGCAAACTTAAAAACCTCTTTAAGTTGGATGTTTATAAATTCAAAGTACAAATAAAAGATATAAATAATATTAAGAAGATTTGAATACAAGATGCGATGTTATGTTATTTCACACTTCAATTTACGTTTTAATGCTCGAAAAAGATGAAGAATAGATAACAATAAATTCTTTTAGCTCTTGATGACTCATAATATGGTGGGAGTTCTTTTTATATAGGCATAAATGAGATAAGAGTCATTGCTTTCATTTAGTGCATTGAATGCTATGTAAAAACAAGAAAATGTGACTAGGGCCGAACCAATCGATCCATCTTTGAAGGGGATAGATTAGTTTTGACCTTTCAAGCCAAGACGTGTTTCTGAAAAAAAATAACTAGTCGATCCATTTTAGGAAGTGATCAATTGATTTTTGTCAATTTTGAATAAGTGAAGTTTATGTAAAAAATTGATCGATCCATTCTTCGAATGGATCAATTAATTTTTTCATTTTTAAATTCAAGATTTTTTTTATAAGAAAAATCAATTGTAGGCACCTCATTTTGTTTAGGCAAAATCTGATCATTTATGAAATGTTTTAAATTTTGACTTGATTCAAATCAAACATTTCTTTAATTTTGACAAGTTTTTAAAATCAAAATGGGACCAATTTAACCAAAATATCCTGAAGTTAATTCTAGTTAAACCTAATCAAACTCGGTCAAACAAAGTTAAAATTAGTCAAACTTAATTAAAATTGGTCAAATTTGATTAAAACAAATAGAATCTAGGTCAACTTTCAAATTTCACAACCAAATTAGAATCAATATGGATTAAGATCGAAATTTATGATTCTAAAGCATTAAAAAGTTTAATTGCACTTTGAGAAGTGTAAAATTACTGAAATGCCTTTAGGGGTAATTTGTAATTTGGCTTTCTTGAAGTCAAATTTTCATGAAAACTTCAAGAGTATAATTGAATATATTTTCATAATTTTTGATGCATTAACAACCCATATTGCATATTGGGAGGTGTAAAATTATCAAAATACTCTTTATAGATATTTTCATAATTTGACCTTTCGAAGGTTAGAATTTTACAAAAAGCACTAGATCATAATTTTATATTATTTGATGATTTTTAGAGTATTGAAAATCTTGATCGTACATTGGGAGGTATGAAATTATCAAAATACCCCTTAGAGGTAATTTATAATTTATCATTTTCAAGGTCAATTTTTCATAAAATTTTTAGATCATGATTTTATAATATTTGATGATTTTTTATGCATTCAAAACCAAAACAGTACTTCGGTAAGTGTGCAATTATCAAAATACCCCTTGGGGGCAATTTCATAATTTGACATTCTCAAAGTCTAATTTTCATGAAAATTTTTAGATTTTAATTTCATAATATTTCATGAATTTTTTTAGCTTTAAAATCTCAAAAATGAATAAATGATCATTGATTTATAAGAAAATAGCCTAAAAATTGAAAGCTTTATAGTAATGGCAAAATGATCTTTTCATTTGGTTTTAATTGCTATAAAAATCCAATCTTTGATAGTGTGCATCTTAGACCATTGGATCATCTTGGGAAAATGGATATAATGGTGAAAGTTGGTTCTATGAAATGAAAACAATGGAGGATTTTTGGCTCTTGGATGAAATTTTAATCTAAAGGCTAGCATTTATCTAGAAGATTTTTCTTCTTCTTTATGGGTTGGGGTTGGAAAACATGAAGAACCAGAAGAATGAGAGGGCTAGAAAGGTAAAAAGCATAGGAGAGAAATAAAGAAAAAAAAAAGAAAAAAACAAAAGAGAAAAAATCTTTGCTAGTTTAAAATTATAATTCATTTACTTGTTATCTTGCATTTCTTACATTCTCATCACTTTTTCCAAAGCATTTTCATATTGTTTCTTTCTGTTTTCTTTGTTTTATGGTTGATTGCTCCTTAATTCCATGTGTTGGATTGTGTTCTTGTTATGATATTCAAGTTTTTTGGATGTTGGATCAAATTTTTCAATGCAAAAATGTTGTTTTATTAGGTTGGTTGGATGGTTTTTTATGTTTGTTTAGTTGGGTTTTAAGAAAAAAAAAGTGATGGAACATTCAAATAAAATTCAAAAGTTTTTTTTTTGGTGTTTGATCCATTTGTTTCTTGATTTTGCATGCACATCTTATTTGTAATTTAGTTTTGTAAATAACTAGGGTTGTAATTAATGACATTTTTATAATTTGTAATTGTTACATACATAATTCCATGAAACCTCAAATTTTGATGAAACCCTAAATTTAAAACTTTAAATCTTAAATTCTAAACCCTAAATCACGTGCTAAACCCTAAACCACCTTCTAAATCCTAAACAACCTTTCAAAATCAAACCAACCCTTAAACCAATCATGCATTTGCATTTTATTTTACATTATTACATGCATTCATACCTTGTCATTCAATCATGCATTCATCATGTATTATGTTTATGCAAATCATGCATAATTTTTTTCAAGCTGAGTTTTCTAAAGAAAAATATTTTAAATAAGACAACATCTCAATTAAATATAGTTATTGAGACCTAGCCTAACTATATGGGGCTCTCAGTGATTATTATTTATGCGAGATATTATCTCGATTTTAATGGAGTAATTTAAAAACTCTTAAATTAGAAATATTTTTGAAACTTTACTTAATTATAAAAAAGTGAAATAGGTGTTTCAATATTTAAGAAGTTTTCATCTTGATCTAAAAAAAGGTTTTATTTTTAAAATTTGATTTGTTTTTGTTTTTCAAAAAAAAGAAAAGAATTAATTTTAAACATTAGGAAAAATAGGACCATTTTAACCAAAATTAAAGGATAACATATAATTAATTAGTATTGTCTTCGACAGGTGTTATGCGAATGCTAATCCCTTCCTATGCATAGCTAACTTCAGGACCCAACTATGATTTTGCAAACTATAAATTTGTTCATTTTATAAAACTTTTAAATCCATTTTAAAATGTTTTACTAAAAGGATAATTTTTGGGTGACCAATCACACTTTAAAAAAAGATTGATGGTAACTCTTTATTTTGGTTTTATCAAAATAATTTTTAGCCCTTGTTTTCCAATTCCTCATTTGTCCAGCTTTTACGTCACCCACCCCTGGGTCCTGAAACGTTATGACAGCTTGGTAGTTCTATTGGGGACTCATTTTTAGAGAGATAGGTCAAAAATTGATTGTATGTTATCCTAAATTTTGGTTTAATAGTCTTAATTAGTGTTTAATCTTAATTTCTTAATTTTGATTT
The DNA here is from genome assembly GCF_002303985.1 of Durio zibethinus. The sequence goes on from NW_019168026.1 coordinate 8,427,986, forward strand.
TCATATTTTCTCAAAAAGTGGTAATTTTTTAAAAAATCAAAAATAAAAAAATAAAAAAAATGAAAAAATGTTTTGATTTTAATTTCCTTGCTTTAAAAAAAAGTGTGTGTATGTGTATATGTTTTACATTTTATATATAATTTAATTATGTCATTTATTTTAATTTATTGTTATTTATCCTATTTTTAATAATTGTGTGGTATTTAAGATAGGGGTAGTATTAGAAAAATGTGAAAGGTTTGTATGTTCCTTCACACACACTCACATTGCATTGCATGTATAAGCTTTATATCCGAGCTTTAACCTTTTTTATGAGGAAATAAAATAGTCGTACTTTCGTGAGGTGCAAGCCTCCGCAATGGCTAGTGAAACACTCTTATTTAGATTGAACCTTTTTTGCTTGTAGCCTGTAATGGGTAAGGATCTTAAGGCCACACTAGTCTATAAAGGAAGATGATGTGAGGAACAATTTAAGAATATTTAGATGCGTCAATTCCTAGCCCAACATATAGTGAGCTTTAGGGAGCCAACCTTAGGTAGAGCCATGCCTACCTCTTCCATAATAATTACCCTAAATAAGTCACATGAAGGAACAATTTCTATATTTAAGGGTAATAATGGTGTGAATAAGATTGAAATTTAGTAAAAAAAATTCTTAAAAAAAAAAATCTTATAACATACTATTTAATTCTATCGATGTTTGTCCAAAATATGCATATTCAAGAAATGTTTTTAAAATAAAATTTCTTTTTACTCTCTAACAAAACCTAAAAAGGAAGCAAAAATTCAAAAACAAAAAACAAAAACAAAAACAAAAATTTTCAAAAAAAATAAAAAAAGAGAGTTTTTCTTAAATTCTTTGTTAGCTAATAAAAAAGGGAAAAAAAGAACAAAAAACTTTTGAATCCTAGTCATTTTGTGTGGAATAAACAAAATGTGTGTTTCTTTGAATTTTTCCCCTTCTAGAAAAAAAAAAAGAATAGGGAGAGTCAATGTAGTTTCATTCCTTGCGTTTCATTTGATTTTATTTGTATACATTTTCATGTTTTTGGAGTTGGAAATAAAAAGACAATACATGTATTCCATTCCATACACATCTTAATAAATAATATATGTATTTGATTTCATGTATATTTTAATAAAATAGTACATGCATTCTATCTTATGCATATCTTATTAGTAGTGTCAATTTCATTGGGTCAGCATAACATATGCATTGCATTTCAAGTAAACAAATCTCATATGTATAATATGTTAGTGTATTTCACATAAATCAGTTGCATTAGTAATAAATATATCTTATTACTAATATAGTATGTCATTGTATTTCATGCATATAGATTCATGAATGGCAGGATCTTTAAAGCATGCATTGTACAAATTACATTTCATAAGAATATATCCCATCACCCCTATAGCAAGATATTGCATTTCTTGCACTTACATAGTATGTCATTGCATTTTGTACTTATAGATTCATGAAAGGTTGGGTTTCAAAACTTGCATTGTATTTCTTAAGAACATGTGTCATCACCTCTTACCCTTTTATTGGTTTTTCCATGTTTTTGTGTTTCGTTTTGTTTTATTTGTTTGACATAAGGCATTGGAGATATGCATCTTAGACAATTTATTAAGAGAAATTTTCATGGCATTTTAAGAGTCACAAGTGGGTCATTTGTTTAATAGAAGCCCAAAAGTAAGGAAAGCTACTAGCCAAAGAAGGCAAGCATATGTTGACCACCTAAATACTCAAATCCATGACATAGTTAGGTAGGCTAGGGTAATGAATAAAAAGGTAAAAGCCCTAAGGCAAAAGTCACCCCACTAGCAGTTAGAATCAACCTCTTTTAGATTTCTTGAATGAGGTGAATCGGTAGTATGATCAAGTTTGGCATTTCTATGACCTTAGTTCTAGGATGGTGGATAATGTATATACTTGGAATTTTTGGAATGAATGGAAATTTCTCTTGATTTAAATTATCTAAGAATTGAACATCCTTGTTTATATTTAATAGTATGCTTAAAGGTGTTGATGAAAAAGAATGATGGTTGTGAATATGCTTTTATTAAACTTTTAAGGCAGAAGGAATGTCTTTAAATAACTTAGCCTAAATATAATAGGGAATTTAAGCTCATTCTCAACAATAATAATAATAAAATTGGACTTGCATATCATGCATCATTTGTTTGAATATTGTTTTTCATGCCAACTAAGGATAAGGAATTGTGATTATAAGTATACTTTTGTCAAACCTTCAAAGCAAAAAGATATATTTAAAAATCTTGCCTAAATATTGAAAGATTTTTAAAGAATTATCTTTTAAGGCAAATAATAGAATTCGCATCATGTGTTTCTAACTTTTGGGTAATTAATAAAAGGTTCAAGGTTAATGCATCTTAAAAGTTATAGAGAATGAGAATGCTAACCTGACTGGAAAAGTATAAGGGCACAGAAAGAAACAAAGGAGATAGTTAGGTAGATGCAACAAAACATGGATAGGTATTTCTCAGAAATTAAACAATTACTTGTAAGATTGACTAAAGAAAAAGAGATTGTTGAAACACACATATCAATGAAGGAAATAGTTGTTAAGGAATCATTATATCTATTTGGGTTCACATATATGTATGATCAAGACCCTCATATGCCATAAACATTATCAGCAACCTATCAACCTTATATTGGTACTTTTGCCAAGTTGTCCCCTATTTAGATAAATGTCGATGTTGGGCCTACTTCCTATGCCTTATGGGCCTACTTCGTACGACCTTATTATTATGCCTAATTTGGATGATCCTAAAAAAATTAAGAAACTGAAAAAAGTGTCAGATCTGTTGGGAGATATAGAAACGAAGGATAAATATGACTTGTTGAAAAAGAGCTTAAAAGTAATAAAGGGGCAAGATTTGTATATGAGCGTTAATGCCAGTGAACTAAGTTTAGTGCCTGATCTTATCATTCTGTTGAAGTTTAAGGTCCTAGATTTTGAGAAATATAATGGAACAAAATGCCCTTTGGCACACATCACCATGTACTATTGAAAAATAATGTGCTATGTTCATAATGAAAAGTTGTTGATCCACTATTTTCAAGATAGTTTCCTTTAGGTCTGCTATAAAATGATATGTCCAATTGGACTACAACAAGATACACTTTTGAAAGGATCTAGTTAGGGCCTTCATAGCACAGTACAAGCACGTTAAAGATATGGTATCAGATAAGATATTCCTATAGGATATGGAGAAAAAAACAACTAAAACATTTAAAGGGTATGCTCACTAATGGAGAGATATGGTAGCTCAAGTCCAGCCATCATTGACAGAGAAAGAAATTATGGTACTTTTTGTGAGCATTTTGAAAACCCTTTACTATGATGAATTAGTGGGTAATACCATAAAAAATTTTGTTGACATGGTAATATTAGGAGAATTGATTAAAAATGCAATTAAAAATGGCAAGATTGAAGGGTAAGAAATCATATGTGCTAAGAAAACCTCAGCCACCAAGAAGAAAAAATTAGAGACCTAGGTTGTAACCTTTGGAAGCCCATTAACTAGGCTTTTAGTCTGCACCAACCATACTTAACCCATTCCGTTTATTATTTTTTGGCCAACCAAGTGTCCTAAATAATATACCTCTATCATCTAGTACTAGTGCCATATTTTCATCTTATATTCCAAACCCCTATTACTTTACCCACTACTGAACCAATTTCAAGGTCCCATAACCAAACAAATGATTTTGGAAAGGTATGAGTCCAATGAGAAAAATGTCATATTGACCCAATCTTCATGTCATGTGCTAAGTTACTCTCAGAACCTGTTGAGAGTCATTTGGCATCAACTATTCATTTAGAACCATTAAAACCTCTTTATCCCAAATGATATGATACCAACGTTACATGTGAGTATCACAACGGAAACATGAGTCATTCCATAAAAGTTACCTATCCTTCAAGTACAAAGTTCAAAGCTTGATCAAAGCGGGCTCTATAAGTTTTGATGAGCAAGGGAGGATGAATGTCAAATTCGAATCAAACTGAACATAGGTGTAATTCTTGAAATGATGAGATAGGTTAAAATAATTTGGAAGTGATTTTCTTGAATTTCTTTTAAGGGTTACATGGATTTCTTTTTATGTGTAATGCATTTTCATAATGTCTCCACTTTCATCCAATTGAATTGATATTTTCTTCAATATTGTCTTTATGTTCATTTTAAAAAGATTAAATGCTTTAAAGATCATTTTTGAGATTTGGATTTTTAAATAAATATTTGATAATAAAAACCTATATAATTAATTTCTAAAGTCATAAAAGAGAAAAAAGTGTATTAAAAATGAAAAAAAAAAAAAGAAAAAAAAAGTTCTCTTGTAATAAAAGGTGAAAGGAGATTTGAAAGAGTTGGTGATCTCTATAAGAAGTAAACTCATTAGATACTTTCACAACTTTTTTTAGATTACTTCATTCATCAATAGCCCCTCAAGAAACATGAATTTGAATTCGTGAACCTTGCCTTCATTTGATAATATTGTGATATAAAAATGTTGTATTCTTTTCTTAGGCAATGAACAATAAGATGGCCAATTTAAAAAAAAATTGAGATTCCTAGAAGATCAGGCAAACGCAACATTTTTTTTAAGAATTTGGATGTGGTAATTTGATATGTCAAGGCTATATTGTAGCTCTAAAAATTTTCAAAATCAAAGGTACCCAAAATTTTCAAAATGATCACAAGCACATCAACCTCCTAATTTTTACCCTAAAATGGTACCTATCCAATATTTTGGGGCACATTGGCTAAAAAGAAAAACTTCATTACCCTCAAGATAACTTGAATTGTGCTCAACCCTTGTTGTGAAGTGACATAGATCCCTTAACACCTTAAACAATGCTACGACTAATTTGGTCATTAGTGGTGCATAGAATAATGTCACTAAATATTTGTTTTTCGTCACCTTATGTATTCCATGACAAAAAATTAAACGTCATGACATTCGTCACGTTTGCACGTCGCTAAAGGTCTAATATGATGATAGCAAAATATCGTCACCTATTGTGAATCTATAGTGACAATAAAATAAAACATCACCTTATATTTTTTTTGTGATGTTAGTTTTCATCAGCTATTTATGAAAAAAAAATCATTAAAGGCTATATTCGTCACACAAAAAAAATGATAGAATCTAATATATTAGTGACAAAAGGTAAATCGTCACAATATTAGTGACAAAATTATCATCACCAATGATTATAAGATAATGTCTACTGTGACAATAAAATCAAGCGTCACCTTATGCATTAATTTTTGTAATGTTAGTTTTCATTAGCTATTTATAAACAAAAACATCATTAAAGGCTATAATCATCACAAAATAAATGATAAAACTGATATATTAGTGACAATAGGTAAATTGTCATAATATTGGTGACACAATTATTGTCACGAATGATTATAAGATAATGTCAAACATGACAATAAAATCAAACGTCACCTTATGCTTTTTTTTATATGACGTTAATTTCATCAGCTATTTATACAGAAGAATGCCATTGAAGGTTATAATTGTCACAAAATAAATGACAAAATTTGATATATCAATGACGAAAGGTAAATCATCATAGTCTTGGTAACATAATTATCATCACAAATGGTTGTAAGATAACGTCAAACGTGACAATAAAATCAAATGTCACATTATGCTTTATTTTTTTTGTAACATTAGTTTTTGTTAGCTATTTATGAAAAAAAGTCATTAGAGTTTATAATCGTCACAAAATAAATGATTAAGCCTGATATATTAGTGATGAAAGATAAATCATCACAGTATTGGTGACATAATTATCATTATTAAATCCTATGTATAAAAACATTTTTGTGGAATAATCTAATGTAGTGTTCTTGCAAATCCACCAAATATTTAAATTGGTTTTTAAATATATTATATTCTTTAAAGTCTATCCTAAAATCATATAGAAGTAATATTGTTTAAAAAAATAAGAGTCATAACTATGAAATATGTAGTCATCAAAATCTTGTCTTCAAGCTCTCAATCCAAATCTTGAGTCAAAGGTGATTGTGTTGATGCTGAGTTTGTGTTACTTGAAGTTGCAATAAATAAATAATAGCAAATATCAAACAGACCACAATACACACAATAAGATCCAAACTAATATAAAATACAAACTAATATAATATCATTAATAGTTAACTAAAGTGTTCAATTTATGAAAAAAATTAATAACGTTACCTAAAACCTATTAGAAAAAAATTTGTCACAAATAAAAATTTATATTGGTGACAAAATTATAACATTGCATAAGATAAAAAAATGTCATAAAAAATTTTCTATCAAATAAATTTGACAGTAAAATTTATGACATTTATATTTTCGTCATATAACGCCATAAATTGATGTAACGAAATTGAAATGTCATTAATAATTAACTAAAGTATTCAATTTGTGACAAAAATTAGAAACATCACCTAAAATCTATAAGAAAACATTTGTTATAGATAAAATTTTAAATTAGTGACACATTTATAACGTCACTTAAAATAAAAAAAGTCACAAAAAATTTTTTTCCCAAATAAAATTGACAGTAAAAGTTTGTGATATTTATGTTATCGTCATATAATACCATAAAATAAAGATGATGAAATTGCAATGTTATTAATAGTTAACTAAAGTGTTACATATATGACAAAAATTGATAATGTCATCTAAAATCTATTAGAAAAATTCATCACAGATAAAATTTTACAAAATTTAAATGTCACCTAAAATAAAAAAACGTCGCAAAAAAATTTTCACCAAATAAATTTGGCAATAAAAGTTTGTGACATTTATATTATCATCATATAACACCATACATTGATGTGATGAAATTGCAATGTCATTAATAGTTAACTAAAGTGTTCAATTTGTGATAAAAATTAATAATGTCATCATGTGACGATTTTATGTACTGTCATATAAAATATCAAAAATTGATAACGTCATCTAAAATCTATTAGAAAAATTCGTCACAGATAAAATTTTAAATTAGTGATAAAATTTAAACGTCACTTGAAATAAAAAACGTTACAAAAAAATTTCACCAAATAAATTTGACGATAAAAGTTTGTGACATTTATATTATCATCATAAAACACCATACATTGATGTGATGAAATTGCAATATCATTAATAGTTAACTAAAGTGTTCAATTTGTGATAAAAATTAATAATGTCACCTAAAATCTATCAAAAAAATTTTGTCATAGATAAAATTTTAAATTGATGATAAAATTATAACGTTGCCTAAAATAAAAAACATCATAAAAATATTTCTCACCAAAAAACTTTGGTGGTAAAATTTAGTGGCAAGATTTTAGTGACGTTATCATATGACGATTTTATGTATCGTCGTATAAAATATCAAATCAATATAAAAAGGTGACAAAATATATTTTTGTCACCTTTTACATTGCATGACAAAATATAATGCATCATTTAGAAAAAGTGTCACAAATTGCCAAATTTGTTATAGTGCAAGTTCATTCCACGTAAGCCCTTTTCTTACGTTAACCTTCATTAGGGATGGTTTGCAAATAAGGCATTTTTCTCGAATGGTGGTAAAGGGCATGCATAAAAAAAATAGAGGAGAAAAAGAAAAAAAGAAGAAAAAAATGAAAAAAAAAATGAAAAAAAATGAAAAGAAATTATAAGGAAAAATTTTTGATTATGATATCATGCACTCAAGGCTTTGAATGAATCCAAAAATGAAAAGATCTTAACAAATTTATGAAAAAAAACCAATGAAAGAAAGTCAAAGAGTTCAAAAAGAGTTAAAGTCTAAAGAAATCCAAAAAAAAAAAAACAAAAAAAATTTTTTTTCAAACATTTTCTTCCGAAAAGAATTGCTTTTCAAATTTGAGTAACTGTGCTTGAGATGATAAATGGTCATCTTTCATCATCTCTTCACAAATATTAAAATTTATTCCTTGCATCCCTTTTGAGATTGATAAAATTTTTTCAAAATAAATCCTATTAAAGTATCACTGTCCACATTAGGAGGGAAAAAGGGATGCATCTATGGGTTAAGAATGGTTAAGTCCAAAGAAAGGACCCTATATGCTGAAAACAAAAAATCAATAAAAAGTTTCTAAAAGTTTTGAATCCATTCAAAAAAGAGGAAAAAAAAAAGAAAAAAAAAGAAAAGTAAGAAAAGTGAAAGAAATGAAGGAAAAAAGAAAAGTGAAAGAAATGAAAAAAAGAAAGAGAATGGGAAATGAATGTTGAGTAGAAAGTATGGGTAAATGAAATGACAAATGCCCTAAAGTGAATCCTTTAAATGAAAAGTAATCTTTGGTTTAATCACTCTTAAACACTTATTTTACTCCCATTTATCCTTTTTTTAAAGAACCCTAAACCTTAGCCTGCATTACATTATAATAAAAGTCCACATCAAGCTTGGATGCTTAAAATTAAAGAGTTTCTCTTTAAGAAATGGCCTTAAAGCCTATGAATCCTTTTTTTCTTTCTTTATTTCCTAATTATCCATTTGGAGCGTTAACTCATTTTGGATAAGTTTGAATTCTTATGTATATGGTGTAATAATTAGAAAAAAAAAAAGAGAAGGAAGAAGAAGAAAGTAAACTAAAAAAAAAAGAAGAAAAATGGATGATGAATGTGGCTATAAGGTGAAAATCCTACAAAAAAGGTAATTTAAATCAAACATTGAAAATTTTAAAGCCACTATTGATACTAAGTAAAATAAATACTAACCAAAGGCAACCTATACCCTTTTAAAAGATCCAAAAGCTTGAAATGCATAAAAAGGGATTGATTTTGAAAATTTAAGACTTATTTCCTCATCCCTAAATGACCTTTCAAAATTTTAAGGCAATCAAAGCTATCATTGACATCTGTCAAAGTACCACATTTGGATACTAAAGAAAGTGTCAAACATGTTTGGCTTTCAAGGGATTCATGCTTTCTGAAAAAAAAAATTATTTCATTTTTGAGCCTATATTAGAAAGAATACATTTCTTTTACTCCCTTCAAATGATAGAGCTTTGTTGAATGAACTGAAACCTTTACATGTTGAACCATCTAATCCATTGAAAAGAAAATTATCACCTCATTCATTCCTAATAGGAAATGCCAATTCCAAAGAGATTCCCAAAGTCACATTTGTTCAGATATCTCATTCTCTTTGATTATAAAAAATTTAATTATGTGGGGCAAATTTTGTTGACCATTTTTAAAAATTTTTTTGAATAAATAGTAACACTTTTTGTGAAAAATAAGAAAATCATGTTTGGAATAAAAGAAAATTCATGAATTGCTAATCTTTAGATTAGTTCGAGTTAAAAGAAAAAAATATTTTTGACTGAAGAATTAATGCTATCGAAAAGGAAAAAAGAAAAGAAAAATGTTTCTAGAAATGATGGTTTGTCTTCTTGTTTTCATAATCAAATCCAAAATGTATGTTTTATATTACATATTGCATGTTTATGTGTTAAAACTATATATATAAAAAAAAAGCATGTGAAAAATGAAAGAAAATTCAAGAGTCTTTCCCAAAATAAAGAATATAGAAACTAGTAAAGAAACAAGAAAAAGCATGTAAAGGACTATGTGAAGGGTGAATTAAGATCTTTTAGGAAAAAGTTGAAGATTTAATTGGGTGGGTAAAAAAAAGAGCAAGCACATTTGAGAAAAATTTTTGAAAAAAGAGTATATTTGGTGTTCGCATCCTTGTTGAGGCATATATAGCATCAAGTTTTTGCATTTATATAGGTGTTGGCATCTTTGAAATGAAATTCTATAGTTGTAAAAAACATTTGCATTATAAGGATAAGCGTTCATATTTTGGTAGAGGTATTATTGCATGTAAATCTTAGAAAGAACATATGTATTTGCTTAGGGATACTTGCATTTGAATCATAATAGAGCTCATTGCCATTCTCTATCTTAATGATTGATCATTTATGCACATAAATCTTTGAAATTTGTTAATCTTTAAAAATCTCTTTTGAAATTTTAAACCTAACAAGTCTTTGACTCTTGCAAATCTGTAAAAATTATGAACATTTGACTCTTATGAATCTTTGCAATTTGTACATAATCTTTAATCACTTTCATGAAATCTCAAAGTTTACAAACGCTTAACTCTTGTGAATCTTTGAAAACTATGAACCATTTTTTCTATTGTGAATCCAGAGTCCTCCAAACTATGAACTGTTCTCTGTTGTGTATCCAAAGTCATCCAAACTGTGAATTGCATTTTTTGTTGTGAATCCAAAATCCACCAAATTGTGAATTGTTTTTCTATTGTGATTCAAAGCCATCTAAACTGTGAATCGTTTACTTTATTGTGAATCCAAAGCTTTTTTGGTATAAATCCCAAATCTTTGAAGAATCTTGGTGTGAGTCCTAGCCTTTTTTATGTGAATCCCGAATGTTTAAAGAATCCTAGTGTGAATCCCAAACCTTTGAAGAATCCAGGTTTGAATCCTATCATTCTCGGTGTGAATCCCAACCTTTTCGGTGTGAATCTTAAACATTCGATGTGAATCTCAAAGACCTTTAGCATGAATCCCAAACTCTTAAAACAACTCTCAATGTGAACCTTGAAGACTCTTCGATGTGAATTTGAAACCTTCATAAAAAGAAAAAAAAACAAAACAAAACACAAAAAAAACCTCTTCCAACATGAAAATAAAATGTACAAACAAGACCTTTTCAGCCCTTGATCTTGGACAAAATTGATGTCTTTGATCTTTGAATTATTTTTTATTATCAGAAATATGCAAAAATGGGTAGTTGTAAATACTTAATTTTATCTAGATAAAATTCGGTTATATGTGAAAAGCTTTAAATTTTGACCCGATTCAAATTTAACATTTGTTTAATTTTGACAAGTTTTTAAAATAAAAATTGAGACCAATTTGACCTAAATGCCCAAAAGTCAACTCTAGTCAAACTGGGTCAAACAAAGTCAAAATTAATCAAACTTTGTCAAAGTTGGTTAAATCAAATAAAACCCAGGTCAACTTTCAAATTTCACAACCAAGTTGGAATTGATGTGGATTAAGATTGAAATTTGTGATTTTAAAGCATTAAAAAGTTTGATTACACTTCGAAAAGTGGAAAATGACTGATATACCCTTCGTGGCATTTTTATTGTTTGGCCTTCTTGATGTCGATTTTTGTTAAAACTTTTAAAGCATAATTGAATATATTTTTATAATTTTTGATGTATTAAAAACCCATATCGCATTTGAGTAGGTATGAAATTAACAAAATACCCATTTAAGGGTATTTTCGTAATTTGACCTTTTCATGATTTAAATTTTGCAAAAAGCTCCATATCATAAATTTATAGCATTTAATGATTTTTAAAGAATTGAAAACTTGATCGTACCTCAAGAGATGCGAAATTACTAATATATCCCTTAAAGATAATTTCGTAATTTGACTTTTAAATATCTTTTTTGTGAAATTTTTTAGATTATAATTTTATAATTTTAATGATTTTTGGGGCATTCAAAACTATAGCAGTGTCTCGAGAGGTGTGAAATTATCAAAATACCCATTAGAGATAATTTCATAATTTGACCTTTTTGAGGTCAAATTTTCACAAAAATTTTTAAATCTTAATTTCATAATATTTCATAATTTTTTGTACTTTAAAATCCAAAAAATGAACAAAGGATCATTGATTTTCGAGAGAATGGCCTAAAAGCTAAAAATTTTTTAGTAAGGGCAAAATGATTTTTTCACTTGGTTTTAATGGCTGTAAAAATCCAACCTTTGCCTATGTGCATCTTGGAATGTGGATTTAATGGTGAAAGTTAGGTCCTTGAAATGAAAACAATGGAGTATTTTTGCGCTTTAAATGAACTTTTAATCCAAAGGCTAGCATTTAATCTTGAAAGATTTTTTTCTTTTTCATGAAAGGGCTAGAAAACGCAAAAAACCATAAAGAGAAAAGGGTTAGAAAAGTAGATAACAAAGGAGAGAGAAAAAAGGAGAAAAACAGAAAGAAAAAAAATAAGAGAGAAAAAATCTTTGCTAGTTTGAAGGTATAATTCCTTTACTTGTTGCCTTGCATTTCTTGCATTTTTATCACATTTTTGAAAGCATTTTCATATTGTTTCTTTCTGTTTCCTTTATTTTCTTGAAACTTTATAGTTTTTTTTTTTTTTTTTTGTTTAAAGCTTGAATCAAACTACATCTAATTAATCAGTAGTTGGATTGAAGTTAGAAAACAAGCAAAAACAATCAATGCAACTCATCATTAACCAAGTTAAAGGTTCGGCCAAGCTCTCTCTCACCATGGTCGAACTTTCTTTTGACCTTCCTTGATGTTTTGTTGCTTTAAAATGTGGCTTATGATGATTAAATGATGAATTTGTTGGTGTTTTGTATAATTTTTGCTTGGTTAATGATATATGTTGTTGTTTGGTTCGTGTTCTTGTTCATGTGATTTTCTTGAAATTACATGTTTGATGAAATGGATTTGATGTTATAAATCTCCTTATGTGGTAAGTCTCGAAGTGATCAATGCTTATTTGGGTGAAATGGGATAAAGATATGCTTAAGGAAACATCATGATAGGTTTGGCCATGGTGGTCTTTTTTTTTTTTTCGAAGCTTGTTCTTTGTTTGGTGGTTGATTGCTCCTTAATTCCATGTATTGGATTGTGTTCTTGTTATGATATTCAAGTTTTTTGCATGTTGGATCAAATTTTTCAATGAAAAAATGTTGTTTTATTAGGTTGGTTGGATGATTTTTTATGTTTGCTTGGTTGGGCTTTAAGAAAGTTATGGGACATTCAAACAAAATTTAAAAGTTTTTTTGTTATGTGTTTGATCCACTTCTTTCTTGATTTTGTATGCACATCTTGTTTGTAATTTAGTTTTATAAAAACCTAGGATTGCAATTAGTTTATTCTCTTATAATGTTTTTATCACATGCATCATTAATGGCATTTTTGTACTTTGAAATTGTCACATGCATATTTATATGAAACCTCAAATTCCCATGAAAGTTCAAATTTGAAACCTGAAACCCTAAACATTAAACTCTAAACTCCAAATCTTAAACCACCTTTCAAACCCTAAACCACATTCTAAACCCTAAATCACTTTCCAAAACCTAACCAACCCCAAAACCAATCATGCATTTGCATTTTATTTTACATTATTATATGCATTTATAAATTGTCATGCCTTGTCATTCATATCATGTATTCATCATATATTATGTTTATGCATATCATGCATAATCTTTTTCAAACTGAGTTTTCAAAAGAAAAATATTTTAAATAAGATAACATTTCAATTAAATTTGGTCATCGAGATCTAGCCTAACTATAAGGGACTCTCAGTGATTATTATTTATATAAGGTGTTATGTCAGTTTTAGTGGTGCAATTTAAAAACCCTTAAATTAAAGATATTTTTGAAACTCTACCTAATTATAAGAGAATGAAAGAGGTGTTTCAATATTTAAGGAGTTTTCATCTTGATACAAAACCAAAAAAAAGTTTTGTTTTTAAATTTTCATTTGTTTTTGTTTCCAAAAAAAAAAAAAGAAGAAAGGAATTAATTTTGAACATTAAGAAAAATAGGTTTGTTTTAACAAAAATTAAAGGATAACATGCTTTCAATTGGTATGGTCTTCGACTGTTGCTATGGGGGTGCAAATCCTTCCTCATGTATAACCGATTTCTAGACCCAACTCTGATTTCGTAGACCATAAATTTATTCATTTTATAAAACTTTTAAACCTATTTTAAAATGTTTTATTAAAAGTATAATTTTTGGGTGGCCAATCTCACCTTGAAAAAAAATTAGAGGTGAACTTATTTTGTTTTTATCGAAAATATTTTTAGCCCTCATTTTTGAATGCCCCATTCATTCAACTTTAGAGTCACTCACCTTTGGGTCTCAATATGTTGCGACACCGATCGATCCATTTTATAATGGATTGATCCATTTTATAATGGATTGATCCATTTTTACAATTTTCAAGTTCTAGACCTTTTTGTAATAAAAAGCAATTGATCCAATTTTTGAATGGATCAATTGCTTCAAGGTTTTATGCAAACTTCTCAGTTTCTATCCATAGAAGGATTGATCCTTCTTTCCTAATTTTGTATAAAGCATGTCTTTATTGGAGAAAGAAGTTTGTTTTGGTCTCTAAGTCTTTTTTCATTAGAAAAATTTTTCTTTTTGAATTTAAAGCAATTTATTCCAAGTTTTAACTTTAGTGTTTTGTTATTTCAAAATAAGTATCAATTCAATGATGATAATCTCCCACTTTTTCATATGACAAACTCAAGATAAATTTGCTTTGATAATCTCCTACTTTTTATAAATTTGCTTTTTATAAAACTTTTAAAACCTTTTTTAAATGTATTATTAAAAGGATAATTTTTGGGTGGCCAATCACACCTTGAAAAAAGATTGGTGGTGATTTTATTTTATTTTTATCAAAAATAATTTTAGCCTTTGTTTTTGAATTCCCCATTCGTTCGACTTTAGAGTCACGCATCTCTGGGTCTCGATATGTCATAACACTGATTGATCCATTTTATAATGGATTGATCCATTTTTACAATTTTCAAGTTTTGGACCTTTTTGTAATAAAAACCAATCGATCTAATTTTTGAATGGATTAATTGCTTTAGGGTTTTAAGCAAACTTCTTAGTTTCTGTCCACAGAGGGATTGATCCATCTTTCCTAATTTTGTATAAAGCATGTCTTTATTAGAGAAAGAAGTTTGTTTTGGTCTCTAAGTCATTTTTAGTTAGAAAAATTATTGGCAAAATTTTCTTTTTGAGTTTAAAGCAAATTATTCCAAGTTTTAACTTTAGTGTTTTGTTATTTCAGAATAAGTATTAATTCAAGGATGATAATCTCCCATTTTTTCATATGACAAAACTCATGATAAATTTACATTGATAATCTCCCATTTTTTTTATAAATTTGCTTTTGATAAAACATTTAAACCCCTTTTTAAATGTTTTATTAAAAGGACCATTTTTGGGTGGCCAATCACCCTTTAAAAAAAGATTGGTGGTGACCTTATTTGGTTTTTATCAAAAATAATTTTAGCCCTCATTTTTGAAATCCCCATTCGTTTGGCTTTAAAGTCACCTACCTCTAGGTCTCGATATGTCACAACACTGATCGATCCATTTTATAATGGATTGATCCATTTTTACAATTTTCAAGTTCTAGACATTTTTGTAATAAAAACCAATCAATCCAATTTTTGAATGGATCAATTGCTTCAGGGTTTTAAGCAAACTTCTCAGTTTTTATCCACATGAGGATCGATCCATCTTTCCTAATTTTGTATAAAGCATGTCTTTATTGGATAAAGAAGTTTGTTTTGGTCTCAAAGTCATTTTTCATTAGAAAAATTTATTGGTAAAATTTTCTTTTTGAGTTTAAAGCAATTTATTCCAAGTTTTAACTTTAGTGGTTTGTTATTTCAAAATAAGTATCAATTCAAGGAAGATAATCTCCTAGTTTTTCATATGACAAAACTTAAGATAAATTTGCTTTGGTAATCTCCCACTTTTTATAAATTTGCTTTTTATAAAACTTTTAAACCCTTTTTTAAATGTTTTATTAAAGGGACAATTTTTGGGTGGCCAATCACACCCTACAAAAAGATTGGTGGTGACCTTATTTTTTTTTATCGAAAATAATTTTAGCCTTCATTTTTGAATTCTCCATTCGTCTGACTTTAGAGTCACCCACTTATAGGTTTTGATAGGCCGCGACATTGATTGGTCCATTTTATAATGGATTGATCTATTTTTATAATTTTCAAGTTATTGACCTTTTTGTAATAACAACCAATCGATCTAATTTTTGAATAGATCAATTGTTTCAGGGTTTTAAGAAAATTTTTCAGTTTTGTCTACAAGAGGATTGATCCCTCTTTCCTAATTTTGTATAAAACATGTCTTTATTTGAGAAAAAAGTTTGTTTTGGTCTCTAAGTCATTTTTCATTAGAAAAATTACTGCCAAAATTTTCTTTTTGAGTTTAAAGCAATTTATTCCAAGTTTTAACTTTAGTGTTTTGTTATTTCAAAATAAGCATTAATTCAAGGATGATAATCTTCAACTTTTTCATATGACAAAACTCAAGATAAATTTGCTTTGAAAAACTCCCTTTGAAAAGAAAATTTCTCTAATTTTCAAATCAATTTTTCAATATAAGCTCCCCCTAAATAAAAGCACAATTGAAATTTCACTAAGGCCATTTTTCACAATATTCACCATATAAGCATATTTAGCATATCCATCACATTCTTAACACATTAATCACTTAACAAGCACATCTTGTCTATTTTAGCAAATCCATCACAATATCAAGAGCTTACATATATATGGCTAAGCACTGTAATCCCATCAATAGCAAATTCCCAACCAAGTCTCCCCTTTTTTTTGTCATAATAAAGATAACTTCAAGGCACACAACCAACATATATCAAAATTCATGACATGTAAAATAGCAATTTAGCCGAATATCACACAATCAACCATAAATTAAGTTACAAAATGGAGAAAGTCATGCCATTGATTATAAAGTTTGTAAGGTGCAAAAGTAAGAGTTACAAAACAATTATCCAAATTAAAAAAAGAGTTGATATGTAGGAAACCCTAGTTAGCTAGGTAGTAAGAGCAAGTCATAATGGAGGGCGAAAAGGTGAAAAATATTGAAAGTGTTGTTTCATGTTGTCTTAAGTAGTCCTCATATGGTGGATTTGATCAATGATCTCATTTTGTGTAGTCTTCATATTCTTGAGCCTAGTGTTCATGTACCCAACCAGTTAATGTAAGTTATCATTAGTGCCATAAGAACTTGTAAAGCTCATTAAGTTTTAAAACATAGACTAAAGGCACTTTCTTGATGATCATCATTGTCCTCATGTTTGTATTCTTGCTCAAGTGCAACCTCATGCTTTCTAATCCATACACCATTTACATTTTGCATATGTCCCATACTATGAAGTGTTTGTATCCTTAGAACACTGCAAGGATCATTTTAAACAATTTCACGATCACTTCTAATATTGATGTCCAATTTCTAAAGTAGATTGCTAATTGCTATATGATAAACTAATGTATATTCCCTGTGTTGAATAACCCTCTTCATATTGTTGAATATGAAGTGCACAAGGTTGGGTAGTTCTTTATGTTTGATTTATACATCCACCAATAATCTTGTTTCCTAATGGTGGAGAATTGGGTTTGTCATAGCATTCAAATCCAAGAGCTAGTCTATTAGACGCAAAAATCATGGAGTCACTACTAATTTTTTTAGCTAGGTGTGATTGGCCACCTATGTGAATCTATCCTTTTCAAGGTTATCCTAAGTGTAAATTAATAGTTCCTAAAAAAAAATAGGTTCTAGTCTATATCAACAAAATTAAGTTTGGGAGTCGGTTACATATAGGAAAGGTTTTAGCGCCTCTACAATGCTCAAAGTTGATACAAAGTTAATCAAATGCTATCTTGTTTAAGCCTTAATCAAAAATAGATTTTTAATATTTTAATATTCAAATATTGGAAAAAAGTCTTTAGGCTTTCATAAAAAAAAATATTTTTTTTACCTCAATAGTATTCAAGATAAACTCGTTGTTTACTTGAAAAGGCTTAATTATTGAATTTATTAAATATCTTATCAAAAATTATATCCCAAATTTTTTTATTTATTTACAAAATATAATCATACAAAAATTCTATCGAAATATGATACAATAATATCATAATCAAAACGTATAATTATGCAAATATCATAATAAAAATCATATCAAAATATTATATATAATAAATCATGCAAAATTATAATACTATCATGCAATAATATCATAAATCATTCAAACATACTATACTAAAACAAGTACAGAGATCAATCTTTCTTTTTTTTTCTTTTTAAAATTGAATTAATTTAATATAAAAAGAATTAAAATAACAAAATAAAAAAAAAAAAAGAAAAAATTAGAAAAAAAACCTGCAATTGCCGAATAGTTTGGGTTGAGAACACGCGGATTGGGTTAGTCTTGGGCAAACATACAGGTCAACCTTAAATCTTCATGGTGCAAAACAATACCACTTTAGTTTAATTATTCTCAAAATTTTCACTTTCTTTCATTTTTGCATTTTATTTCTCTCCCTTCAATTCCCAAACCTTTCCCTTCTCACTATACTTTTCATCAACCAAGAATACCCAACCTAGAACTCGATCGAAACCATCGCAGCCTCTGCTAATCACCTTCATAGCTGGCGTTGGAGAACCCAAAAAACTTTTTACAGAATTTCTTCCTTTTTCTTCGTTTTTTGCTTCTTTCATACCAGCGACATTATTCCTCTTTTTCCCTTCTTGCTTGAATCCTTAACCAAGAATAGCCATTTCCTTCACTGTTTAAATTTCTCAACAATTTCAAACTCTCAAGAACAACACCAAATCAGCAGAATTCAATAACCCATAAACTAGTCATAACCCACTACCTTTTCCATTGTTTGAAAACAATTTCGATCACCATTGAAGTAGCCAAGAAACTTCCTTTCTCTCTAGCCTAAAGATCCAAGAGAAAACTTTTTTAAAAAATAAACCCCAAAATCTTTGACAAACCTACTACCAAGGAAAAAAAAAATTCAATTTGTTTTTCTCTATTGTGTGCTTGATTTATCTCTCACTTTTGTGTCCTGCTTCTATTTGAACTTGATGATGTATTGATGTAGGTGGATTGATTTTTATTTTTTTCTTAGAGTAGGGTTTTTTTTTGGGTTTATTGTTAGGTAATAGCTTCTTTGTTTTCTAAGTTTGGTCTCTGGCAATGGAATTTTTTGCTAGGTTTCATGCATCTTGGGGATGAAATCTAGGTTCTATTTACTAGGTCTATTCCTTTATGTGGCTAATTGAATTTTCTATGTGTGTGTTTTTGGTTTTTTTTTTCTTTTGCTGACAAACCAGAGCCTTTGGAACTAGGTCTAGGATTTGCTAATGAGTTATTTGCTAGATATTAAGATTCATAAAAACAAAAAAGCTATGCCTATAATTTTTGTTGCCTAAATTTGCTACTAGGTTTGTAGATGGGTTTGGTTCTGAGCATGGATTTGGTGGGTTTTCTGTTTAGAGGCTAATTGCTTTTTTGGGTATGATTAAGGCTAGGTATTTTTGTCTGTGAATTGCTTCCAATTATCGTGCAAATTCTCTCCGAATTGATGGATTTCTTGCTTGTTGCCTTTGTGTTATTATTGACTGCTCTCAACTTTTCATTGAAACTTTCTCTATTAGTTTTTTTTTTCGTTTGCTTGGTGATTGATTCTTTGATTGCTTAACTTGCTGAAACTGCTAATTGCTTCTTATTTGTTGTCTCCCTATCCTATGATCAAGGTTGGAAGCCCTTTTATAGGAATCAAAATTTCAAATCTATTATGAGAATCCTTACAATCGGATTTGTTAAAAATAATCCAAGATTTTTCTTTGGGACCTTTCCTTTATCGAACACCTTGATGCCTAAGAATTTTCAAAAATAAAGTGGTTTTTAAATTTCTAAATTTTAACAAAATCCAAGACTCATCAACTTTTATCTTGCAAGGAATATTTTCATCTTTTTTTTTTTTTTACTTTTTTTCTTAATCTTTGACTTTAACTAGAAAAAAAGTAAAATAAAAATTAAACTAAAATATAAAATTTATTTTGGGCTTCTAATTTTTTGACTTAAAATCCAATTTCCCAATCAAGGCTCAATTAAAAATTAAAACCCATTTTGATATAGAAAAATTTTTCGAACAAAATTGGGTGTCTACAGTTACTCTTTTTGTATATTTTATGTGAGATAAGAATTGTGTAAAGACAAAAGAAATCCATTTTTTTTTGGGTCAAGAAAAATAAAAATGGCTTTTTTTCAATAGAAGTTTTGAAACTTTAGAAAAATCTAAAAGGCTCTCCTTTAACAGAGGCTTTAAAACTTTGAAAAATTAAAAGGTTCTCCTAATTAAAGGCTTTGAAACTTTGGAAAGTTAAAATGTTCCCCTCACTTGAGGCTTCGACACTTTAAAATTTAAAATACTTCTCCTCACCATAGGCTTTGAAACTTTAGAAATTTAAAATACTCCCCTTCATCAGAGGCTTTAAAACTTTAGAAAATAAAATGCTCTCCTTCATTATAGGCTTTGAAACTTTGGAAATTAAAATGCTTTCTTCACTTGCAGCTTTGAAACTTTGGAAATTAAAATGCTACCTTCGCTAGGGGTTTTCAAACTTTGAAAAATTAAAGGTACCTGGAGGTTTCTAAGATCATGCTTGAAGGTCATATAGATCATTCTGATCTTTGAAAAAGCTTTTCCTTAATAGAAGCATTAAAACTTTAAAAATTTTGGTCTAAAAAGTCTTATTTCAAAATGTTTCCTTTCATCTTAACAACTTCATCTTTAATCTCATCATTTAATTTCTCATTCTTACTTTTCAAGCATATGTAATGCAATGAAAAGGTTTTCCAAAATTTTTAACACCAAATTCAAACTCACATTTCAAAATTTAATTTTCCTTTTTTCAATCATCACAGTAAATGCAATGCAATGAAAATGATGAATGCAATATTTTCCAATGATGCATACAAAATGAATGTAATAAATGCAATGCAATTCATTTATCTTTTTAATTATGGTAAAAGGTTCTTAAGATTTTCTTTCATGGTTTCTCTCCTTTTTAACTTCCCATTATGTTCTTCTTTAGTATTTTTTAGAACTAGCTAGTAAATGTATCAACTGATTTCTTTTTACCAATTTTATCAACATTTGGAATGTTTCTTCTCTCATTTATAAGTTATAAGGATCAACATCCTTTTAAACTTTTCAACATCCTTTTAAACTTTCTTTCATCATTTTCATTTCATTTTCAATTTGCCCTAGTCACTTTCAATTATCTTTTCAAAATAGTGCAAGGATCTTTCATATCAGTCATTTATTCATTCATCATCATTCAAATTTGATGACAAATGTAATCCATCACATTCCCTTAATTCATCATGGAATAGGGGAAAAATAGATGGTAAAGAGCAAGAAAAATAAAAAAAAAGAAGATGCTCTTTATAAGAATAGGTCTGGCAAAAAATAAATAGGCAAAGAAATCATTTCAAAGTAAATTGCCAAAATAAGTGCTTGGAAGGGTTCACAACATCTAATATAATGAATATTCAGACAATTCTAAACCAATTACTTCTGAATTCTTTTTTAAAAACTCATTTCATTAATATTCTTGATCTTTGAACTCATCAATCCAAGCATTATCCATACCTTATGGGATCCTCAAATCTTCATATATTAAAGTTTTTTTTCAATTTTTTTGCTTAAATATCTCTTTTTTCACTTAAATTATCTTTTCAGATTTTCAATTTAAGTCTTCTTTTTTTCTTATTTTTTTTGTTTAATTTTTTTCATACCTTTTTCTCATTTTTTTTTTCATTTCCTTCTCTTTTGACCTATCAGTGACATTTCAATCAAAATCTCAAACAATCTCATTATAAATATGCCTTAGTTCAATTCATAATTTTTTAGTTTGAACATTCACATTCAATCAAAATGAACTTTTAAAGAATGTTATGTAGGCTAAGGTGAAGGGTTATGAAAAAAATGGATAAAATAGGCCTAAATTGTATTTGAAGGGTTATAAACTAAAAGACCATGTCTCATCATGTAAAGCATCTTGGCATTTTACCCCATCAGTTTTTTTTTTCTTTATTTTTCTTTTTCTATCCTTTCTTTATATTTTTTTTTCATTTTTGATTTTGCATTTAAGTCATTTTTCAAGAAAGATCAAAGCACAAAAAGGTTTTGCTTTTGAGATCATTAAGGATCTTTACTTTTTTTTTGTGAACAAGCTTTTTTCAAAATTTACCTCACAATATGGAGGTGATCTTTAGTTAAAGTTTCTTCAAAAGGAATTCAATAGGCTTAAAAACAGTAGTAAATAGATATTTTCTTTTCATGCAGGGAGAAGAAAGATGGCCATTTCTTATTTCATAAATGAATACTCCTAATGAACAATATTTATTAACTAAGAGCAAACTTGTGAATAAATCATCACAAAAACCATATACTACATTACTTTCATCTTTTAATGGGTGAAACTCATTGCCAGATTTAACTTATTTTATAAAATTTATCTTCTTTTACTTTAGTAATCCCAATAGTTCAAGTGTCTCAACTTATCAATTTCACCAATATGAATGAAGCTTCCAAAATTAAATCTTGAATTATTATCATGATTGTCGAAACATTCATTATTTGGAATATAAGAATGGTTAAAATATGAAAGAATATGTAAAGGCAATGGAATAAAAGAGAAAATATGATGAAGATACATTTATCATTTTATTGAAATGATGAAAGATAAATAAAAGACTAACATAAAAAAACTTTCAAATATTCATAAGCATTTAAATACTTGCATTATTTTTAAAGTGACATGCATTCATGAAAACTTCTTCAAAATTATGTTCTTGTGTGGTTAGGAAAAAGGTTTCCAATGACACTTGGCCCTACTTCTTAATTAAAATTCACCAAACCAACTTTGACCAAACTTTGCACTTTATAGTTCAATGTTATGCAATTTTCTATAGAATGGCCAGCAATCTCATAATGATAATCATAAGTAGCATTAGCATCATATCACTTTGGTAAGTTGGCTTCAAAGGCTCTAAATAGATTGGTGCAACTAAGTGGCTCTTAATGAGTTGAAAGAGTAATTCAATGTATGATATAGGGATTGGGTCTATGGGAGCTTTTTCTTTTTTTACCCAGCTTTTGGGTTAAACATCTAGCTGATTTGTAGGGTTTGATACATGTTAAGGGTGTAAATGACATATTAGTACTTATAAGTTACTTGAATTCAACTCAAATAAAACTCAAATTCTACTTAATTATTATCGAGTCAAGTCGAGCTCGAGTAGCTTAACTTATCAATTGAGTTGAGTTTGAGCATTCTTATACTTGATTTGAGTAGCTAACAAGCTTAATTGAGTTTTAATATTTTAATATAATTTAATTATTTTAATTAATAAAATATCTTAAACTCGAGTTTGAGCTTGAGTACAAATAATTGAGTTTTTATTGAATATAAAAATTAAACTTATTTTTAAATATTAATTAAGCCTAATCGAATGCATTTGAGTAGCTTGATTTCTATTTTAAGTTAAGCTTGAACTAAAAAAAGTAAAATTTGATCGAGCTCAAGATGAGTTTTGAGTTTCAAATTTGGAGTCAAGCTCGAGTTTGAGTTTAATGCTGTATCGACTCGAACCCGATTGATTACACTCCTAGTGCACATACTTGAAAATTTAGTTAATAAACACAGGGACTTGGAAAGTTATTGTTTATGGTTGGGTAATAAAGTTAGTCCATCGGATAAGGATAATATTAGATGAAACCTCCCACTTGTTACTTTTCATGAATTATAGTTTGAATGTCTCTTTCTTTTTTTTTTTTGGTATTGTTCCTTTTTTTGCATTAGTTGCATCACTACCTTTAAGCTTGTCATTGTTGATTGCTTTCTTTATTATCTTCTTAGAAATCACTATATTAGTAAAATTTTTAGTAGTATTTCCAATCATTCTTCCATGATATAGGGACTTGAGAGTATTGATAAACAAAACTGTGATATCTTTTTTAGTAACAATGATTGAACTTGGGCAACAACATCCCTCTACCTTTGGGTATATTCTTTGAAGCTTTTTTTTTTTATGCTTTGTAAGGATAGATGATTTGGTGTCAAATCTATGATATGCTTGTATTGGTCAATAAAAGCCCTTGCTAATTCTCTTTAACCATAGATAAAAGCTCTATCCAGTTGTACATACTATTTTATAGTAGAACCAATAAGACTGTCTTGAAAAACTTGGACTAGTAGCCTTTCATCATGTGTATGTGCAATCATTTTACAACAGTACATTATGACATGTATTATGGGACACTTAGTTTTATCATATTTCTCGAATTCAAACACCTTAAATTTTGATGAAATCACCATATCGGGAACTATACATTGTCCAGTAGCATCGGTAGATTTATAGAAATATATCCATTCAATAGCTTCGAGTCTTTTTTTCTACAAGGTCCATTTTTTGCTATAATATAGAATCTTCTTTTGTTTTTATCATGCTTATTTTTAGCTTCTCTTGTTCTTTTAGATCATCCAGATTGGAAACTTAAAATTGAATAAGATACTTTGACATAAAAAATAAGAGTGATGTGTCATTAGAGATGAGTATGAGTTGTTGTTGAAGGCATATTAGTATGCATATAGGGATAGCCTCTTGTTCATGCTTTTTAGTAATTCAATAATGGTTTCAAATTGTCCCTTCAACTCTTCTTGTGCCTTTTTTAGCTTTTAAAAGTGAAGAATATGCTCTTCTGTGATTCTTACTTGATATATGGTGTTGTAAGGCCTCAAATTTTTTGAAGATTAAGTTATCCTTGAACTTTGATTTATCATAATTTTTAAGATATTATGAAATCATTCCAACTTTAGTTGTGTATGAGAATGAATAAATGAATTAATGCATGAATGAATGCACTAAGAAAGATTTACCACATAACAATTATTAACAAGAAAAATCTTTAATAAATTAAAAGTTATTTTTAACCAAATCTAAAATTACATCCATAAGAAGTTTAAATTTTAGTCCGTAAAGAAATTTCTAATATGTCAATATTGGCATTATACTTTATTAAGAAAATCTTATTGTCCTTGGCCATGTGTTCCATCTGGTGGCACCCTTTCTTCCATTCTTTGATCCCTTTACCATGTCCTTAGCTTTGTAAATAGCCATAATGATTTGATTAGGCAAGCACTATAATTGGTCATGGCTTTTCATATATGTTTCCTTTACTTGCTTACATTTTTAATTAAGGTGCCCATTTGTGTTTTAATTTTAACAAAAACCCTATTCAACATTTGAATGCACTTTTATGTCTCGGAGAGTGCCTCTTCTTGCATCTTTGTTTACAACTGTCCATTTTCTTTCAAGAGTTGGACTAGCTCAAGAGTGGTTTATGACTGTGTTATGTTAAGGTCATAGAACAGACTCTTCTATTCAACCTTTTCTTATCTGAGAGCTTGAACTTCCCTTTTATGCCTTTTATTTGCAAGTTTCAACTCCCTAGACATCTTTTTTAGGCCAATAAGGGATTTTGCTAGACTTTCTATAAATGTAATTAAGATTTTTTTTGTTAAAATTATTTTGTGGCAATCACTCCTTGTAATAAATCTCATCACATAAATGCATGCACATAGAGTAAAAGAAAAAGGTTAGTAAATACAATATATAGAAAAAGCAAAATACAATTTAGAATAGCAATAAATGTCCCTTTAGGTGACCTAGTTAGGATTTTCTACCAAAAGGGAAGGCATGACCTAACTTAGGTTTGGATACATAGGTTTTATTTACATGTTGAGTTCAAAAGTTTGACAATCTAAAAGCTTCCAAATTGTTCTTTACATCATTTTTCATTATAGACTAGTAAGCCACCATAATCTTTGCCCACCATTATAAGCTTAAACAAAAATGGTTAATTTAAGCAAGAGTTTTCGCTAGCTCATATGGAGATTATCACCTTATAAGAGTGTAGGTACTTGTTCCCTTTTAAGAAAAGACAAAGCTCAAGTTTAGAGCTTATGCATGAATGCATATGTAGTGTGTGTGTGTGAAGGACCATGTCAATCCAAATAATCAAATAAATTGGTACACATGTAAAAACAAAATCTACAAAATAAATAAATAAATAAATTAGTATACATAAAAAATCATAAGTTAAAAAGTAAACAAATGGGTTACTGCACATGAAAAATCATACATAATCATAAAATAAAAACCATCAAAGCAAGGCTTAAGATAACACATAATTAACTAATGGCTTGACTTTTTATAGTCCCTAGTGGAGTCACCAAACTGTTATAATGTTCAAGTCTAAGAATTAGTCCATTAGACATAAAAATCATGAAGCCGTTACTAATCTTTTTTAGCTAAGTGTGATTGACCACTTATGTGAATCAATCTTTTTTAAGGTTATCCTAAGTATAAACTAAGAGTCTCTAAAAAGAATAGATTCTAGTCTACATCAACAAAACTAAGTTCAAAAGTCGATTACGTGTATGAAAGGTTTTAGCACCCTCACAACATCCAAAATTAGTACCAAGTTAATCATATGCTACCTTATTTAAGATCTAATCAAAAATAATTTTTTAATATTTCGATATTTAAATATTGAAAAAATTTTTTAGGCTTTCACAAAAAAATAAAATTTTCTTATTTCAAAATTATTTAAGATAAATTTGTTGTTTACTTGAAGAGACTCCATCGTCGAATTTTTTAAATTTCTTATAAAAAAATCATATCTCAATTCTTTTTATTTATTTACAAAATATTGTCATACAAAAATTCTATCAAAATATCATATAATAATATCATAATCAAAATATGCAATCATGCAAATATCATAATAAAAATCATATCAAAATATTACAATTAAAATCATAACAAAAATATGTAAAGATATCATGTAATAGATATAAAAAAATAATGCAAAAAAATAAAAAAATGTAATGAATATAAAAAAATCATGCAAAAATATTAAAAGATATAAAAAAATAATGCAAAAAAATAAAAAATGCATAATAATAATAATAATAAAATAATAAATTATTATTATTATTATCATCGTTATCATTAATCACGTAAAAATATCAAAATAAAATCATGTAAAAATATAATAATAATACCATGCAATAATATCATAAATCATGCATAAATCATGCAAACATACCATAATAAATAATGTATAAAAATGAAGCATTCTTTTCTTTTTCTTTTTCAAATTGAATTAAAATTAATATAAAAAGACGAAAAAAGAATTAAAACAACAAAATAATAATAAAAAAGAAAGAATTAAAAAAAAACCCTGTAACATTTGAACGGATTGGGTTGGCCTTAGGCAATCACGCGGTCAGCCTTATATCTTCTTGGTGCTAAACAGCAGCATTTTAGTTTAGTTATAAAATCTCAAAATTTTCACTTTCTGTCATTCTTGCTTTTGTTTGTTTGAACTTTTCAACAACTAAGAACACCCAAACCAAATCTTGATTGAAGCCACCGTAGCCTTTGCCAATCACTGCTGTAATTGATGTCGGAGAACCCAAAAGCCTCTTTGTCGAATCTCTTTCTTTTCTTTCTTTTTTGCTTCCTTCACACCAGCGGCGCTGTTACTCTATTTCCTTTTTGCCCGAAACCTCAACCAAAAACAGCCATCGCTTCTTCTGTTTAAACTTTTCAACATCTTCAAACTTTCAAGAATAACACCAAATCAGCAGAATTCAATAACCAAGAAACTGGTCATAACCCACTACCTTTGCCGCTGTCTGAAAACAACTCCGATCACCATCAAAATAGCCAAGAAACTTCCCGTCTCTCTAACATAAAGATCTAAGAGAATACTTTTTATAAAATAAACCCCAAAATACCAAACAAGCCTACTACCAAAGAAAAAAATCATTATGTTGTGTTTTTCTCTGTTGTGAACTTGATTGATCTCTCACTTTTGCATCCCGTCTCAGTTTGAACTTGATGATATGTTGATGTAGGTGGATTGATTTTGGATTTCTTTTAGATTGGGGTTTGTTTCTAGGTTTATTGCTGGGTAAGAGCTTATCGATGTTTTGGGTTGGGTCTCTAGGAATGGAATTTGTTGCTGGGTTCTGTTTACTGGGTCTATTCCTGTTGGTGGCTAGTCGAATTTGCTGTGTGTTGCCTCTGTTTTTGGTTTTTTTTTGGTTGACAAACTAGAGCCTTTGGAACCAGGTTTAAGATCTGCTAATGAGGTGTTTGCTAGAAATTAGGATTCGTAAAAACTAGAAAGCTATGCCTAAAATTTTTGTTGCCAAAATTTGCTGCTAGGTTTGTAGATGGGTTCAGTTCTGGGTGTGGGTTTGGTAGGTTTTCTATTTGGAAGCTAATTTCTTTTCTGGGTATGATTGAGGTTTGGAATTACTGTCTATGAATTGGTTCCAATTATTATGCAAATTCTTTCCGAATTGATGGATTTCTTGCGCTCTGCATGTGTTGGTGCTAACTACTTTCAACTCTTCATTGAAACTTTCTCTTAATGTTTTTTTTTTTTGTTTGCTTGGTGATTACTTCTTTGATTGCATGATTTTCTAAAAGCTGCTAATTGCTTCCTTTTTGTTGACTCCCTGTCACGTGATCATAGATTTGAGGCCCTTTTATATGGATCAAAATTCCAAATGTATTAGGAGAATCTTCACAGCCGGATCTATCAAAAACTTTTCCAAGATTTTTCTTTGGGATCTTTCCTTTGTCAAACACCTTGATGCCCAATAATTTTTGAAATTAAAATGGTTATTAAATTCCCAAATCATAACGAAATTAAATCTTTTGCTTTCCTTTTGCAAGGAAAATCTTCATGTTTTCTTTTTACTTCTTTTTTTAAACTTTTTTTTAAACTTTTTTACTTTAATTAGACAAACAAAAACAATAAAATAAGGTAAAATAAAAAAATTTTAAACAAAATAAGGTGTTGATAAAGTTCCAAAAGGTTTTAACATATGGTTAAAAATAAGATGTAACAACTTATTTTCCATTAATAACATAGAGGCTTGAGTGGGGCAACCATTATGGAATTATCCTTAAAAGAGATCTTGGGCTAGGTCAATTACATTACATCTAGTGTTTATATCTCTTTTATTCTCTAGTATGAAAGCTTCAGCTAAAAGTTGTTTATTCACTATAATTTATCTTCCTATCACGTAAGTCTTAAATCTATCAACATAAAATCTATTTTTCTATCCATCATCTTAAATACAAATAGCATTGTTATAAAATACCATAACTAGATTCTTAAATACATTTTCTTCTATGCTTAAATAATCGATCCATCTAAAATTCCTCAAAAACACTAATATATAGGAATTGAATTAAATAAAGAGAGTTAAGATTAATTACCCTTCCTATCTTGATGTCTTAGTGAGTGAAATTTATCTCATAATGATCTTTAATCGAAGGGTTTTCAAAATTTTGCTTGAATGAGTGTTTTAAGGGAGTGCAAAAGGCTTCTCTAGGTAGATTCCTACATCTAGATGATGAATCTATAGGTGTTCTAGTTTTGTGTGCCATAGGAGAACCTTGAAAATATGTATGAGGAGATAAATGAAGGATTTTGTGAAATTGATGAGAAAATTGATAAATATGAGTGATAATGGAGAATATATGTTGAAAAGAGCCAAAAATAATGAATGAAGGAAAAGATTTGGGTGATGGCACAAATGGGATCATTTTTTAGAGAAAGAAAAGAAAAGGATGGATTTTTATGTTGTTTCGAAGAAATTCAAAGATGAAATTACGAGCAATCAAGTGGGTAAGCAAAAATTTGAAAGAAATTTGAATGGAAAAAGATGAATTTGGAAGAATTTATGGTTTTAAATTTTATGGTTTGGAGAGAATGAAAAATAGGGAAAAAGTGTTGAGTAAGATAAAAAATAGGGAATAAAAGTTTTTATGTTTAAAAGCCTCATGACCTACTGCCCAGCAATAATCAATCGATCATGTCCCATATAGATCAATCAATTTTGGTTTTTGTTATGTTAATTTGCTCTGTTAGCGAAATCGACTGATTGGGTAAAGTACTGGATTGATTGGTTCTATTGTTTTTGTAATAAAATAGTATTTTTTTTAAAAAATGAATAGATACAATTTTTTGTGCAATATGATTACTTCCAACAAGTTTTAAATAACCACACAAAAAGACCACAATGCATGACTTCATTAAACACTTATTGAGTGAATTTTAAATGTTGCACTCCCAATTACTTAATGAATAGTGTCTATTTCAACTATCCAAAATTAAATCAAATAATTTTCATTTTATCATTGTTTGAACAAGCTAATGAGTATATTAAGGTATGAACAAACTTATTGAAATCACAAATATACTAACAACAATCATGGAAATCATCATGTATGCATTTTAGGGAGTATTCATTAAGTCTAATTCATTTTTAATTGTGCAAAATTTGTCTATATCAACAGGCTTGGTGAAAATATCAGTTAATTGAAGCAATGTATTAGCATATTCAAGCATAGTCTCATCTTTTCGAACATGATATCTAATAAAGTGAGGCCTTATTTCAATATATTTGATTCTAAAGTGTTGAATTGGATTTTTGGTTAGATTTATGGCACTAGTATTGTCACATTTAATGGGATTGTGATCCATGGTCATTCCAATTTAATTAGAATGTAATCCATGATCATTCTAAAATCCTTCAATTGTTGTTTAATCCATAGTACTTGAGCATAACAACTATTGGCAGCTACATATTTGACTTCGGCTGTGGATTGAGTAACACTATTTTGTTTCTTGAAAAACCATGATATGAGTATATTCCTAAATAATTGACATGAACTAGAAGTGTTTTTTCTATCTATTTTACAATCACCAAAATCCGTATAAAAATAAGCATACAAAGTAAAAAATGACCCTTTTAGATACCATAAACCTAGCTTAGGGGTATATTTTATTTATGTAAATATACATTTAATGGCTAGCAAGTGTGATTCTCTAAGGGATGATTGAAGTTTTGCACCCAAGCATACACTAAACATTCTATCAGATCTACTTGTAGTAGGATAAAGTAATGAACCTATCATAAACATATATAATTTGGAATCAACATATTTACCTCTCTTATCTTTAGTTAAGTTTTGTTGAAGTGCTCATAGGAGTTGAATATGGCTTTGAATTATCTATTCCAAACCTTTTGAGCAAGTTTTTGATATATTTGACTTGATTAATGAAGGTGTTATTTTTTGTTTGCTTCACTTATAACTCCAAGAAAAAAGTAAGTTCTTTTATCATGCTTTTTAAAAATTCACCTTGTATGGTCTTAGCAAATTCTTGACAAAGAAATTCATTAGTTGCATAAAAAATAATATCATTAACATATACTTGTACTCTAAGAATATCATTACCTTTCATTTTAATAAAGAGAGTAGTATCAACCCTTCCCTTATTTAAACCATTCTCAATAAAAAATTTTGCCAATCATTCATATCAAGCTCTAGAAGCTTGTTTTAAACCATATAAAGCTTTTGTCAATTTAAATACATGATTTTGAAAGTGTGGGATTTCAAAACTAGGAGGTTGTTTTACATATGCTTTTTAATTTATGAAACCATTTAGAAAGGCACTTTTGACATCCATTTGAAAAAGTTTGAAATTTTTAAAAAATGCAAATGCTAGTAGCATTCTAATGGCTTTTAATCTAGCAATCGGGGCATAGGTCTCATTATAATCTATTCATTCTTCTTGGCTATATCCTTGAGCTACTAATTTAGCTTTATTTTAATAACATTGTCAATTTTATCCATTTTGTTTTTAAAAATCTATTTGGTGCTTATAGTGGGATGATCATTAAGTCTAGATACTAGATTTCATACTTAGCTTTTTTCAAATTGGTTCAATTTACCTTGTACAACCAATATCCAATGATCATTTCTTAAGGTTTCATCTATGTTCTTGGATTCAATTTATGAGAGAAAAGCTACATAACTACATACATTATAAGAAGATCTAGTTTTACCCCTTAAGATAGATCGCCAATAATCTCACTATCTTTAACATACCTCTTTTCTCTAGGGAGA
This sequence comes from Durio zibethinus, assembly GCF_002303985.1. The sequence goes on from NW_019168026.1 coordinate 8,459,723, forward strand.
TTAGGCTATTGCTCAATTTGTTATTGTTCTAAGAATTCATCATCTCTTTTTTTATTGTTCTCTTCAATGTTATGAGATGTATCATTAATATTTTCTTAAAGTATACCTACATCATCATCATTAAAAGAAATCTTTCTCGGAAGAGGATTAGATTAATCAAATATGACATGTATAGATTCCTCAACAATCAAATTTCTTTTATTAAAGACTTTAAAGGTTTTTGAATTCAAAAAATACATTAGGAAAATACCTTTATTAATTTTTGCATCAAATTTGCCAAGATTGTATTTTTCGTTATTCAAAACAAAGCATTTACAACCAAAAGGGTGAAAGCAACTTATGTTAGGCCTTTTGCTTTTAAAAAGTTCATTTGGAGTTTTCTTCAAAATTAGTCTAATCATAGCTCTATTTATAATATAACAAGAAATATTTATAACTTTTTTCCCAAAAAGATCTAGGTAAATTATTTTCACAAAGTATGGTTCTAGTCATTTCTTCTAAAGTTCTATTTCTTATTTCTATTACCCCATTTTGTTGAGGAGTTCTAGGAGTCAAAAAATTATGGGTAATACCATTTTCACTAGAAAACTCATTAAAACTAACATTTTCAACTTGTTTTCCATGATCACTTCTAATACTAAAAATTGAATATTCTTTTTCATTTCCATTTGTTTGCCAAAAATAATAAACTTTTTCAAAACTTCATTTTTAGAACGCAAGAAGAGAACTTATGTATATCTAGTGAAATCATCAATAATAACAAACCAATGTTGTTTACCACCAAGGCTCATTGTCCTAGTAAAACCAAAAAAGTCAATGTCAAGTAATTGAAATGGTCTAGTAGTTCAAATACAATTCTTAGGTTTAAAAGAAACTTTTCTATGTTTTTTTTAAGCACATATATCACAAACCTTGTCATTTTCAAACTTCAATTTTAGTAAACCAACTACTAAATCATTTTGAAAATGTTTTGAAATTACATACATGCTTGCATGTCTAAGTCTCCTACACCATATCCAACTTTCATTTTCTTTTGGAGTTATAAAACAAATATTTCTAAAGGATAAGGCATCCAAGTGAACTACATAAACATTTCCTTAGCAATATTCAATGAAAATAAGTTTATTAATTTTGACATCAATTACTTGACAACAGGTAGATTAAAAAAAAACCTTAAGACCTTTATCACACAGTTGACTAATACTAACCAAGTTATGTCTAAGTCCTTTAACAAGTAAGATATTTTCAATATTAGTGGATGAATGGAACCAATTCCTTTAATTTTACCTTTGAAGTTGTCTACAAATGTAACATCTCTTTCACCCTTAAGCTTTAAGTCCTTAAATTAACTATTGTCTACAGTATTGTGTTTTGAACATCCACTATCAAGATAATATAGATTGTTCTTGCTTCAATTTACCTTATAGTAATGCTTTCCACCTATTAGTACACAATCAAACTTTTGTTTCTAAGTACCCAAATTTTTTAGGGTCATTGTAGACACTTAATTTTATTTGGGATATTTTATCATTTTAACTCGGGCTCAGTTTTGCAATTAGGTTATAACCATAATTTTTTAAGTCCATTACACGGTCTACTTTCAAATGCTCAAGTATAGCCCATGGTGAGGCCCATTGTATTGGCTCGAATAAAACCTAAAATGATTTAATAAAAAGCTTAGAATAAAAGACCCAAAATATGGCCTAATCCAAGGCCGTATTGGCTAATAAATGAAAAGAAAAAAATAAATAAATTATAAAAATCATTAAATAAAAAACCAAATGAAATGTAAAAATTAAAAAATAATAATGAAAAATTTGGCCCAAATAAATATATATATATATATATATATATATATAATGAAGCATACCCAAAATAAGCTTAAGAAAAAAGAGGAGCCCAAAATGGTAAAACAACAGGAGCCAAAGCAAACATGCATGAAAATGGCCAGCCCATATGCATGCCATGAAGTGAAAACGGATGAAAACGTGAGAGGAATTCGCATGAGAAGTGACTAGCCAACGTGGGAGCATGCAAACTGCATGGGAAAAAAAGCAAAAAAAAAAAAACAAAAGGAAAAGGAAGCACTGTTACGAGGAAGTGGCGAGGAAGGTAAAAGACCAAAAAAAAAATAATACCAAACAGAAAAAAAGAGAGGCAGGCACTCGAGCAACAAGAAAAAAAGAAGAAGAGTGGTGGCTAAACAGATGGGCAAGAGGGGAGGGAAGCAAGAGAAACAGAAGGATGTGAGGGAGGTGAGAGGAAAACTAGCAGCAAAGGTCTAGCTGGGCACGCAGACAAGGGGAGGCAGCAAAAGGGCGAAGGAAAAACGAAAAACCTGGGGAAAAAAGATCGAAAAACAAGCAGAAACGTGAAGGCGTGAAGCGAAAAAACACTGAACAGAAAAACTGCAGCAGAAGAAAAGAGAGAGGCGTGAACAGAAAGGAGGAGAAACAGACCAAAAAAAAGAAAGAAAAACGGTCCTGGAAAGGCCAACCAGCAGTAGAAAAACTGGGCAAGTCGTGAAGCAGAAGAAAAACCAGAAAAGAGAGAGGCACGTGTAAAAAGAGAGCAGAAAAAGAAAGTGGAGGAGAAGCATACGGCAGCACCAAAAAAAAAAAATCGACAGTAAATACCGAAAAAATGAAACGGAAAAAAAGACCCACGGAACACTGGGCAGAGAAACATAGAAGAGGAGAAAAGCAAGGAAAAACGGGGCAGCAAAAAACTCTCTAGAAGAGAAGGTGGAAAAGCAAAAAAAAAAAAAAAAGAAAAAACCTGCAGCAAACGGGAGGCAGTAGGTGAAGGAAGCAGCAGAACAGATAAAAAGAAAAGAGGAAGACGCTGGAAACACCAAATAGAAATCAGAGACTAGTAGCAGGCAAAAAAAAAACCAAAAGGAAAAAAAAAAAATTTTGAACGGGAACCAGAAAAGAAAAACAAGCGAAAAAGAAGAGAAGATAGAGTTTGAAGGAAAGGTAATATTCTGCAACTGTTTCTCCTTACATGAAAAGCGATGGTGGTATGTTGTTGAAAGTTGAGAACTTGTTTTCTTTTCCTATTCGTTGTTTCCGCACGTATGCTATTACATAAGCTTACAAGTTCATCTTATGTATGTTTTATTGTTTTTTTTTTTCTTTATTTCTGCATGAAATTTGTGCAAGAAAGTTTAAAACTTCCTCTTTGTTACGTTTGTTGGGTTTACTTTGTTATTCACGCATCTTGTTCTTTCCTCTCGTCACCTTTACATGTGGTATATACGATGCATGCTATACTATTGGTCCATGGAAGCTTGGGGCCTCAATATTTCATGGGTTTGTTTTACTGCATATGGGTTGTTCGATGGAGTCCATTTGTAGAAGTTAAAAGGCTTCGGGTGGAGATCATACATATTGAATCCTTTCTAAGCTCGTTTTTAGGTTCTCTTAAAGCTTGTTTTGATTGGCACTTGTATGCATTAAGCTTCACTTGTTTGCTTCACTGTTTTATATATATATATATTTAAAATAATAATAATAATCATAATAATAATAATAATAAACATAAAAATCCAAATAATACAAATAATAATAATAATAAAACTTAGTTCATATGAATAAATAGCTTTTTGCATAAATTTTGTTAATATTTTTACCAATATATGATTTTTTAGCTTATGTTTCATATTGATTGTTTAATGGCTTTACATAGGTATTATGTTACTAATTGATATGTTTATATATTGTCTTTGATTATATTCATGCATTTTTGTTGTTATTTATATTTTAAGATCTCCTAAAAATATAATGATATAATAAATAAAATTTCAAAAGAAAAAGTTATTCCCTGCCTTGATGATAGGGGAATTAAAAATTACATTTTAAAAAAAATAATAATTCTGACAAAATGTTGGAGAATTATTAAATAATAATAATAATAATAATAATAATAAATAATAACAAGCAAATAAATAATAATAAAATTTTAATAAATAAAAAATATATAAAAAATAAAATTTCATATTTTAAAGAAATTATGAAAAATGAGATTGTTTCGAAAATTTGCTAAAGATTTTTATAGAGGTTTGTAAATTTTTAAAATCTTACAATTAAAACCCGAAGTGAAACCCTAAAATTAAAACCTAAATTAGCTGGCACATAAATCTAATTTAACTAGCATGCAAGCTCAAATTAGCTGGTAAGCAATCCTAGATTAGCAGGCAAGTAAGCTTCGATTAGCTAAAAAAATATACACCTCTTTTATCCTTTTTTGGTGGTGAAATCCTTTTGAATAAACAAAAACTTCTATGTGCTAAACTAGTCAATCTTTTGGGATAGAAAACTTTCTTTTCTTTCATTTTTGATAGGAAAATTTAAGTGTACCAAATGAAAATTTAAATCAAATTTAGCTAGCATCGAATGAAAATTTAAGCCCAGTTTAATTGACACCCAATGAATTTTAAACCTAGTTTAGCTGACACCCAATGCAAATTTAAGCCTAATTTAATTAGCACCCAATGAAATTTAAGCTCAGTGTAACCTGCATCTAATGAAAATTTAAGCCTAATTTAGCTGGCATCAATGAAAATTTAAGTCTAGTTTAGTAGACACTTAATAAAATTTAAACTCATTTTAGCTAGCACCCAACAAATTTTTAAGTACGATTTAACTGACAGTAATGAAAATTTAAGCTTAGTTTAACTAGCAACTAATAAAATTTTAAACTCAGTTTAGTTGGCATCAATGAAAATTTAGGCCTAGTTTAGTTGGTATCCAGGTTTTAAGCCCAATATTAGTTGGCATCAAGAAAGGATTTAAGCTTAGTTTAGTTGGCACACAAGCCCAAATTAGTTAGTACCTTTAAAAATTTAAGTCCAATTTAATTGGCATGTAAACTCAAAATTAGCTGGCACGTAAAACCAGATTAATGGTCACCTCATTCGACCTATAGTTCAAGCCCAGTCATCTCATTCATCATATTGTTCAATCTTAGTCATCCTTGTCCTTCAACTTATCATTTAATCTTGATCATCTTAAGGAAAAAAAAAAAAAAAAACCCAAAACAAAACAAAAAAAATTCTCCTTAGAAAGTAGCATATGGACAAAATTATTTTCTATATCTTCGCATTATTTATAATCTTCATAAATATACAAAGATGAATAACTGTAGATATTTAATTTTATTTGAGATATTTTATCATTTTATTTCGGGCTTGATTTTGCAATTGGACTGTGATCATAATTTTTTAAGTCCATTATATGATCTATTTTTAAATGCTTAAGGATGAGACTTAATATGGGCTCATGATGAAACTCATTGTATTGCCCCAAATAATACCCAAAATGGTTTAATAAAAAGCCCAAAATTAAAGACCCAAAATATGGCCTAATCTAAAGCCTAATATGGCCCATTGTTAGCCATTAAATGAAAAAGGAAAAACCCAAATAAAATATAAAAATCATTAAATAAAAAACCAAATAAAATATAACATATAAAAATATATATTAATGTTTAAAAAATTAAAATTAAAAAAATAATAAAAAGTTTGGCCCAAAAAATGTAAAATGAAGCAAGCCCAAAATAAAAAGCCCAAAACAAACTTAAGAAAATAGAGGAGCCCAAAATGGTAAAGCAACAAGAGCCGAAGGAAACATGCATGAAAATGACCAGCCCATATGCATGCCATGAAGTAAAAACGGATGAAAACGTGAGAGGAAACCACATGAGAAGTGGCCGGCCAAAGTGGGAGCATGAAAACTGCGTGGGAAAAAAAGCAAAAAACAAAAAAAACAAAAGGAGAAGGAAGCACGGTTACGAGGAAGTGGCGAGGAAGGTTGAAGACCAAAAAAAAAAACAGAAAAAAAGAGAGGAAGGCACTCAGGCAATAAGGAAAAGAAAAAAGAGAGGTGGCTGAACAAAAGGGCAAGAGGTGAGGGAAGCGAAAGAAGCGGAAGGAGGCGAGGGAGGCGAGAGAAAAGCTGGCAGCAAAGGTCCAACTGGGCACGCAAACAAGGGAAGCAGCACAAAGGCTAAAGGACAAGGAAAAACCTGAGGAAAACAGACCAGAAAACAAGTACAATCGTGAAGGCGTGAAGCGAAAAAAGACTGAACAGAAAAACTGCAGCGTAAGAAAAGAGAGAGGCATGAACAGAAAGGAGGAGAAACAGACCAAAACAAAGAAAGAGAAACACCCCTGGAAGCCAACCAGTCATAGAAAAACTGGGCAATCTGAAGAAGAAGAAAAACAAGAAAGAGAAGGACGGGGTAAAGGTGCAGAAAAGCAAGAAGAGGAGAAGCATACGACAGCACCAAAAAAACTGGATCAAGACCAAAAAATGAAGACAGAAAAAAAAACAATAGAAACTAGGCAAGAAGCAGAGAAGAGGAGAAAGAAAAAAAAAAAAAAATACCTGCAGTAAGACGAGCATAGGCGAAGAGTAGCAGAACAGATAAAGAAAGGAAGACGCTGGAACGACCAAATAGAAATCAGAGGACCTAGTAGCAGGTAAAAAAAAAAAAACCAAAAGGAAAAAACAGAAAAATTTTGAAAGGGAACTAGGAAAAAAAAAAAAAAAACAGGCGATAAGAAGAGAGGATAGAGTTTTGAAGGAAAGCAAATATTCTGCAACTATTTCTCCTTTCATGAAAAACAATGGTGGTATATTGTTGAAAATTGAGAAGTTGTTTTCTTTTCCTATTCGTTGTTTCCGCACGTATGCGATTACATGAGCTTACAAGTTCGTCTTATGTATGTTCTATTGTTTTTTTTATTTCTGCATGAAATTTGTGCGAGAAGATTTAAAACTTCTTCTTTGTTACGTTTGTTGGCTTTACTTTGTTATTCACGCATCTTATTTTTCCCTCTTGTCACCTTTGCCTGTGGTATATAAGATGCATGCAATACTATTGGTCCATGGAAGCTTGGGGCCTCAATCTTGCATGTGTTTGTTTTACAGCATGTGGATTTCGATGGAGCCCATTTGTAGAAGTTAAAAGGCTTTGGTGGAGATATACATATGGAATCCTTTCTAAGCTCGTTTTTAGGTTCTCGTAAAGCTTGTTTTGATTGCACTTGTATGCATTAAGCTTCCCTTTTTTGCTTCATTGTTTTGTGTGTGTGTGTATATATATATATATATAAAATAATAATAATAATAATAATAAATAAATAAACATAAAAATCTAAATAATTCAGATAATAATAATAATAAAAAACTTAGGTCATGCAAAAAAATAGTTTTTTGCATAATTTTTGTTATTGTTTTAACCAATATATGATATTTTTAGCTTATGTCTGATCTTGATTGTTTAATGGCTTTACATAGGTATTATGTTACTAATTAATATGTTTATATATTGTTTTTGATTATATTCATACATTTTCATTGTTATTTATATTTTCAAATCTCCTAAAAATTTAATAATATAATAAATAAAATTTCAAAAGAAAATGTTATTCCCCGCCTAGATGAAGAAGAGAATTAAAAATTGTGTTTTGTTTTTTAAATAATTTTGTCAAGCTATTAGAGAATTATTAAATAATAATAATAAATAATAAAAGGTAAATAAATAATAATAAAATTTTAATAAATAGAAAATATATAAAAATATAAAAATTCATATTTTAGAGAAATTATGAAAAACGAGCTTGTTTCGAAAATCTGTCTAGATGTTGAAAATTTTTATAGAAGTTTGTAAATTTTTAAAATCCTAAATGAAACCCCAAAACCCTAAAATTAAAACCTTAAATGAAACCTTAAAACCTTAAGTGCACCTATAAAATTAAAACCCTAAATGAAACCTTAAAATTAAAACCCGAAACCCTAAATCCTAAGTGAAACCCGAAACTTTAAGCCTTAGTTGAAACCTTAAATAAAACTTTAAAGCTTTAAAGTCTTGAAACTTTTAAATTTTTAAGGATTTGTATGAAAAATTTTTGTGAAATAATCTATTCCCGAATATTACCTAAACGATGGGATATTTAGAAAATTTCATTTCATTAAACTTTTTCATATAATTCTTTAATTTTAAAATAATAAAATTAAATAAAGAATAAAAAAATGAAAAAATGGGATTTGGGATTTTAAATATAAAAAGTAACCCAAATTTTGCCTAGAGATTGGAGAGTCAAGATAGTCTTTTTATATTTAAGGATCCAATCTTAAATTCGCATCTCTTCGTCACTTAAGATATACATTCACATATATCTCATTTTAGATTAATGGTTGCATTCAATACACATATACATATATTTATTATTGATATTTATGGTTAATTATAGTATTTTTCTTTTTTTTTGCATAAAAAGTTCTTAAAAGTTTGGTTACAAAGAAATAAAATTGAAATAACATTATGAAGAAGATAAGTTTTGGTACTCTACCTGGATGTTGGAGAGCTGCCAATAATTTTCCTTTGTTAAGAATGTTATTTTTTATTTTAAAAGGGATTTGTGGTAAATCTTGGACAAAAAAGATTACCCTTGAATTATGTTTATATGTTGAAGAATTATAAGGTATTTCTTTAATTTAAAGATTTTCACGATATTCGCAAATATAGATTTTTAACTAATTTTGCTTTTATAAAAAAAAGAAATTATTAGTAATAGAAACTATCTTTGTCCAAAATTATAGATAGCGCATGATTAATTCGTATTAATTTTTATGGGCACTGTGAGGGTGCTAATCCTTATCCACACATAACCAACTCCGAATCCAATTATGTTTTCATAGACTAAAATCATCTTTTTAATAAACTTTAAACTTGTTTTATTGTTTTATTAAAAATATAAAATTTTTGAGTGACCAATCACACTCTAAAAAAATTAATGGTGACCCATCGTGTTTTCACGATTTTAAATTTTTACGTCTAACAATTGAGTCTCTGGATCAATATATTATGACAGTCATTGAGTGTTAGTACTCATAATTCTTGTACCTTTTGGACTTCACTTTATCTTGGTAATCTCATGGAATCCACACTCCTAGTGACTTTTTTCAATGAATAATATTGCATAAAATAAACTAATTTATGATAATATGCACATGTACTATCTGTTTCAATTGAATCATTTGATTTAACAAGAAAGATTTTAAGTAAGTTTCTTTGTCACTACCATTATATCCTAATCCATCTTTGTCGAAGAATACTCTTTAAGTTTCAAGTATGTCATTTAGCTTTTGATGTCCCATATAAAATATGGGAAAAGAGTTTTGTGAATTCACATTTTCCTTAATTAAATTATCAACATTGAATTTCAAAAACTTAATCTCTTTTTCCAATTCATTCTTTGCCTTAGTCAAGAACTCATTTTCTATTTTCAATTTGGAAATCATTTTCTTATACTTCATGTTCATTGTTTCAAATTTCATGGCTAAATCATCAAAAGTATCTTGCAATTCATCAAATGTTTATGAATTTAAATCATTGAAATTTGAAGTTACTGTAGGCTTTTCAAAAGCCATGAAACATAGGCTGGCTACCTTTTCCTCATTGGATTCATCATCATAGAAGTCACTATCACTCCTTGTGGTAATCATTGCTTTCTTTTTTAACTTCGTTGCATTTTGCCTATTTCACAAAGGGTAATCAAATTTAATATGACCTAGTTTCTTACACTCATAACAAACAATTTGATTATTTTCCCTTTTACTAAATTCTCCCTTGATAATTTCTTTTTATGGTATTTTTTAATTTGAAAACTTTTTCATCTTCATGAATTTTTGAAACCTTTTTGCAAACATGGCTATTTTGTTATCCTCATCAATTTCATCTTGTTCAAATTTTTTTCTTCTTCTTTTTGAATTGTTGATTTAAAGGCTATTTCAACTTTTTTCGTTATTCTTGTCCACATTTGATCTTCATCTCATATGTTAGAAGAGAATCAATGAATTCATCCAATGAAAGTGTATGGGAACCTTTTGACTTTCTAATGATTGTTACCTTTGCCTCCCAACATTTTGGTAGACTATTCAAGATTTTATTCACCATTTCTATATTGGAATATATCTCCCTAAGAGTTTTCAATCTATTAATGATATCAATGAAGCAATTTGGCATCTCACTAATAGTCTCTTTTTGTCTCATCTTAAAGAATTCATAGTTATAAGTAAAGATGCTAATCTTGGTTTCCTTCACTTAATTTTACCTTCATGAATGATGGCCAATTTATCTCAAATTTCCTTTGCATTGTCACATAAGGAAACTCTATTGTATTCACTAAGACCCAATGCATAAAAGAGTGCATGCATTGCTTTAGTATTGAGTTAAGCTATCTTGAAATCATTTATATCCTATTCACTTTCTTCTTTGATGACTTTTCTATCTTTCACCTTTTTCTTTGAAATGAAAGACCATTTATAATTACCTTCCATACTTTATAGTTATTGGATTAAATGAATAGTTTTATCCTAGTTTTCTAATATAAGTAGTTTTCACCAACAAAAGAGATCTCATAATAGAATGTCTTTCATTACCAAGGAATGTGGCAAACATTTCAATTGTTGTGAGATGTATTTCTTATTGATCTTTATTTTGATTCAAGCTTGTTGATGGATCACTCCTAGGTTATTAGACTTACAAAATAAAATACTAGCTTTAATACTAATTGTTAGCTAAAAAATATTGAATAAACCACAAATGGGTGAATTGGTTAATTAAAAATTTTGACATTTTTATTACCAAATTAAACAATGATCACAATTATAGATTTCTAAGCAAGTAAAGAGAATATATATACACAATAAAATAACTTGAAAAGTAAAGGAGTAAAAATGGCGAATCAAACACCAAAAATTATAGATGTTTGGTTTTTCCACAAGGCACCTACTTTTTTCCTTTAACCTCACTTGCCAAAGAGTTCATCTACTATATATATTTTGAATGTTACAACCAGCCCTTCCAAAGCTATTGATACAATCAACTAATCCTCTCAATGGTTTTTTAAGTTTTTTAAAGAACCACTCAAGGGTTATACTTCCCCTCAAGCTTACAATCTTAAAGCTAGACACAAGTGTTTTGCAAATTTAAAAACCTCTTTAAGGTTAAGTGTTTGCTAATTTGAAGTACAAATAAAAGATATGAATAATAGTAAGAAAATTTGAATAAAAGATGGGAAGTTATGCACTTTCACACTTCAGTTTACTCTTTAATGCTTAAAGAAAATGAAGAATGGATAGCAATAAATTCTTTGGCTCTTGATTACTTATAATATAGTAGGAGATTTCTTTATATAGGTAAAAATGAGAAATGAAATGTTACCTTCATTTAGTGCATTGAATGTTCTGCAAAACATAAGAAAATGTGATCGTTCGAAACTGTTAGGGCTGAACTGATCGATCCATTTTTGGAAGGGATCAATTGGTTTTAGTCAGTTGAGCCAAAACATGTTTATGAAAAAGAATAACCGATAGATCCATTTTAGGAGGGGATTGATTGATTTTTGTCAATTTTAAAATCAATGAAGTTTCAATTTTTGTCAATTTTAAAATCAATGAAGTTTTTATAAGAAAAACTGATTGATTCATTCTCAGAGTAGATTAATCCACTGCCAATTTCAAATTCAAGACTTTTTTTGTAAAAAAAATTGATCGATCGATCCATTTTATAATGGATCGATCCATTTTTACAAATTTCAAATTTGAGACCTTTCTGTAATAAAAACTAATTGATCCAATTTTTGAATGGATTAATTGTTTTTGGGTTTTAAGCAAAATTCTCAGTTTCTGTCTAGGAATGATTGATCCTATCCATAGGGTGATCGATCCCTCTTTCTTAATTTTGTATATAATATGTCTTTAATGGAGAAAAAAAATTTATTTTAGTCTCTAAGTTATTTTTTATTAGAAAAATTATAACAAAATTTTCTTTTGAGTTCAAAACAATTTATTTTAAATTTTAGCTTTAATATTTTGTCATTCCAAATAAATATCAATTCAAGGCTAACAAAATAAAGTTGAAACAGCCAAAATATATATTAACTCAAATATCAAATATGCAATGCATTTGATTTTTTGTGGGTTACTACATTGTCATGAAATTATGTCACCCTCTTGACTAATCATGAAAACACATTATATTATAGATTGAATCACTATCTACGAGATGAATGAATCATTTAACTAAACCCATATTTTAAAGTCTCCAATTTTGCTTATTGAAATCTTCCCCTGAGAATTTTCTCAAGAAAAAAAAAATTCACTATGAATCTGGACACTAAAAATATCCTTGAAAGAAAATATCTCATAAATTTCACTAGTGGTTTTTTTTTTTCTCTCGAAATTTAAATAGGAGATCATACCTTAATCTTGAAGTTTTTAAGTTCTTAAATATTGAGACATCATATTGGGTAAATCTTCTTTACCCAATTTGCATAATGAATGATAAATAACGAATCTACAAACCTTTCCTTCACCTTTTATCATTTGCTTTATATATATGAGATAAATGTTGATATCAAAATAAAAAATAACCTTGATAATAAGAAATGATAGAGAAAAAATCATAAAAAAAGCATGATGACTATGATCACCTTCTAAAACAAGGTGAAGCCAATTAAAATATTTTCTACTCGATTTTTTTTGTTACCAACCATTTCAACTCGTTTTAAATGATAACAACTATAATAATAGGAAGAAAGATAATACCATGAGATGAGATTCATTAATTTTAATGAAGAATGATTGTGACCATTAATTTTAGAGGTTTGGTGGTATAAATCTTTGAAATTAATAAAAAATTATTATTTTAAATTCTATTTTAATGTAAAAATATATATTTTAAATTTTTAATATTTTTTAAATAATGTCAAATCTATTCAAATCTCACTGAATTAGATTGAATTGGATTCATCAAGTTCAAACACCTTTAATAGTTATATTTTAATGTCATATATAATATTATATTACAAGATATATAATAAAATTTGTTTACAGTCATCCTATGTAGACAATTTATATTACCAACATGTAGGATAATTCTTTAATTATAGTTGCCTGCCAAATAGCCTTATTATTTAAATTTTAAAATTGTTTCAATTTTTTTTTAAAAAAATAGATTTATCCAAATCTTTTTATATTAAATAATTTATAATCTTTATCTTCATTTAAATGAGATAAGGTTATTGTGATCATTGTAATGAAAAAATTAAAAATTAAAATCTCATTTAAAGTTAACCTGAATAGTTTTTATAGAACATTTTCATATTTTTTTATCTTGCATTTAAACTATGTAAGTACATTGTAAAATAATTTTGACGCTTTAGACTTAATTAATTAATTAATTAATAATGATAATAATAATAATAATAATAATAATAATAATAATATTATTATTATTATTATTATGTAAAACATAGATATATTAGCTATTTCATTCTTATTATTAGATTTATAATATATGTTTTCAATATTTTTAATCTTAAATTTTTTTTATTTTTGTGTAGTAATAAATAATATTATATTAATAAATATGATTAAAAATAAATAATATACTAATATATTAATATTAATAAATAATATTATAATATATTTATAAATAATATTATATTAATAAATAATATATTAATAAATATTAATATAATATATTAACAAATGATATTTTAATATTTTAATAAATTAATAAATAATATAAAGAATAATAAATAGTTTTATTTTTAGTATTTTTTTATATTAACATAATATTTTAATATTAAAAATTATTATTAAAATATAATTATTTTTAATATTAATAATTTTAATAAAAATAATTTCAATATATTTTAATAATAAATAATTTTAATATTTTAATAGTTATATTAATATTATTTAAAAAAAACATATTTTTCAAAAAACAACCAAATAACGAAAAATATTTTTAATTAACTTATTCAAACTACAGAAGATCTCTTTTAATTCAAAAAATGTAAATATTTTTTAAAAATCATTTTTCGAAAGTCATTTTTTGTAAAACAAACTGAGCCTAAATATATGCTTGAAAGATGTGTATTGTTATAATTTCATCATTTACAATAAATATGTAACCAACTTTCACTTAAAATTAATATTCAATGTATAAATTTAAGTAAAGTGTTATAAAAATATATTTTTTAATAAGTTGAATAAGACTATAGATCCATAACTACATAAGATACTTATTGTTTATTTGCATTACAATAATAGTTTTTTTCAATGTTTCATATGTCTTATGATTTATATGTAATAATGGTAATTGTCTATAAAATTTCTTGAGAAAATAATTAAGAATAAAATGGCTAACAATTTTTTTATATAGATGGTGAATTGAAACTTTGATGTGTGATTAGCTTAACATCACATAAATAAGAAAATAATGATATATGACAAAATATTCATCAATCAAGTAATTAATTTTTAATTAAAATAATGCTAAATTTAAAAACAAATTAAATTACTAATTTTTTACTATAAATATGTAAAAAAAATAATTAAAAAAATTCTCTCTAAATTTAAAATCAAATATATCTCTTTTATCTTTTTTAATTTCCACATACCTTATTATTAATTTCTTTTTAAATTAAAAAACAAATGTTATGTTCAACCTACTAATAATATATGTTGTGTCATTTTTTCTCAGTATTCAATTTTCTTTTAAGATTTTCATTTAATATAACGATTTTGGGGACCGTTAGATGAATTTAAAAAACAAAAGATAAAGTCATCACTAATTTTTTTTTTGCTATATATGATTGGTTACCTCATAAAACTTATCTTCTTAATAAAATTTTAAAGCTAATTAAAATTTATTAACAAAGAAATTTTTAGGTCTAAGAAAATAGTTTGGGTTCGAGAGTGAGTTACACGTGGGGAATGATTAGTACTCTACAACGCCCGTTTAAAATGGAACTAATTAATTCTATGTTATCATTTAATTATGACTAAAATGGTCTTAATTTTTTATATTTAAAATTTAATTTTTTTAATTTTCTTTAAAAACATATTTTTATTTTTTAGTAAGCTTAAAAGATAAAAGAAGTCTTCTATTAAAAAATTTCAAAAAATATTTCAATACGCTGACAATATTAAAAGGAACCATCTCACCTAAAGAATTTTTAAGAATCACTACTTGGATTTCTCAAAAATCTTATCCTTGTGGTTTATATTTATTTTCATAAAATATGATATCTATAATTTTAAAAACAAATATTATTTTCTAAAACTCATTTCTATGCCATTTATAAAAAAAAATGAGAAATCTTTATTGAAAATTATTCTAAATACTCTAATACATTGGGCGCATTTTAATAGTTTCTTACCTAAAGATTCCTAAAAAATCATTACTCAAATTTTTTTTGACCTCACCTCAGAGATTTTTCGTTTGTTTATTTTAATTATTTAAAATCATGTAATAATATAATTATATACAAATAATAAGAAATGAAAAATTTTCGTATTGAAAGAAATTTTAAATATTCCAATACTTTGACAATTTTTAGAAGACTTTTTCTCAGCTAGAGAATTCTTGAAAATCACTATTCGGACTTCCTAGAGTCTCATTATCGAAATTTTATTATTTTAAAATCATGTAATAATATTATTATCTACAAACAAATTTTATTTCCAAAAGTGTATTTTCATATAAAAACTACTCAAATTAAGAATAATGATAAAATAAAAATTTTTGTATTAAAAAGAAACTTCTAAATGTTTCAATATTTAAATAATTTTAGAAGACTTTTCTCACCTAGAGAATTCTTGAAATCACTTCTTGGACTTCTTGGAGTCCTATGATAAAAAATTTTTATTTACATTTAAAACTATGTAATGCAAACAACCAAGTAGAATATAGATATGAAAAACATATATTGATTATGTTTTAATCTTCTTAATTATTTTTCAATTATCACTAAAAATTTTGAAAAGAACAAAGTAAATAAAATTTTTTATTGAAAATTTTCCTAGATACCTTGATACTTTGGAGATATTTTAAAAAATTTTCTCACTTAGGGATTTCTTGAGAATATCTACTCAGACTTCTTTAGAATCCCATCCATGGAAGTTTCATTCATTTTTTCCTTTCTTAATTATTACTTTAATTCTAATCTTTAGTTTTGATTAAAATTTGTTATAAATAAAATTAGTTGATCACAATATTAATCATCACATATTATTTTCAATGTATAATAATCTTAGAAAAATAGAAAAACGAAAATTTTCATGTTAAATATTTTCCTAAATACTTCATTACTTTGGTAATATTTCTAGAAAAATATCTTCACCTAGAGACTTTAAAGAATCACTACTCGAAATTCCTTAATATCTCATCATTAGATAAAAATTTTCCTTTATCTTTATCAGTTTTATTTTTATTGTTAATAATCCTTCTCGTAAATTCCATTTATTATTACTTAAATATTGATTATTGTAAGGTATAAAAAACATTATTGTTACCTATTGTAAGTTCATAACACAAGGCAACTTAATGCAAAAACTGAACAAAATGACATGAAAATAGCCCCCTAAAAATCATACATTCATATGGAAGATAAAAGGAAAATAAATAAAATGCAATTACTAAAAAGGGAATGTCCTAAACTATCATGAAACCATAGTAAAATAACATGAAACTAAATTAAAATAATAAGTAAATAGTAACCAAAACAAGCTCAATAAACAATATAAACAAAGGCTAGGCAAAAAATAAAAATAAGCAAAATCATAGTTAAATAGCAAAGTAAAAAAAATCAAGCCTTCAATAGTCAAGCTATTTTGATGCCCAATGATGAGCAAAGGTCCATCTAGCTGTCAAAAGCCATACTTCTCAACAAGAAACAAGCTAAAAGCAAAGAAATTTAAACTTGGAAAACTAAAAGAAACTAAGCTAAACCAAAAATATCAAAACAAGAAATTTCATTAATTAAGATATAATAAACAAAGCTTAAATGAAGAACAAAGTGCAAGTGTTAGGAAAATAAAATAAAAACTAGAATTAAAAGCAATAAAATCAGGAAAAAAACAACAAAAATGGAGCCAAGAAACCAAAGCAAAGTCAGCAAGAATGTTACCTGCTATGATGTCATTTACAAAGAAGAAAACAATGCAAAAATGAAAAGATTACCATAAGTTTCAGCTCTCTCCATTTTTGGCTATATATGATTGGCCACCTATTAAAACTTATTTTCTTAATAAAATTTTAAAACTAATTAAAATTTATTAAAAAGGTAATTTTTGGGTTTGCGAAAATAGTTTGGGTTCAGGAGTTGGTTACACGTGGAGAAGAATTAGCACCCCACAATGTACATTAAAACGTTATCAATTAATTCTATGTTATCTTTTAATTATGACTAAAATAGTCTTAATTTTTTATATTTAAAATTTAACTTTCTTAATTTTCTTTAAAAACATATTTTTATTTTTTAGTAAGCTTGAAAAATTAAAAGGAGCCTTATATTGAAAATTTTCAAAAAATATTTCAATACTTTGGTAATATTAAAAAGAACCATCTCATTGAAAGAATTTTTAAGAATCACTACTTGGAGTTCTAAAAAATCCTATCCTTGATAGTTCATATTTATTTTTATGAAATGTGATATCTATAATTTTAAAAATAAATAGTATTTTCTAAAGCTCATTTCTATGCCATTTATATTAAAAAAAAAAAGACAAATCTTTATCAAAAATTAATCTAAATGCTCTAATACATTGGTGGCATTTTAGATAGGTTTTCTTACCTAAAGATTCCTAAAGAATCACTACTCGGATTTCTTCAGAATCTCATCCTTGGAGATTTTTTGTTTGTTTTTTTTAAAATTATTAAAAATAAGGTAATAATATAATTATCTACAAATAATTAAGAAATGGAAAATTTCCATATTGAAAAGAAACTTCTAAATATTTTAGTACTTTGGCAATTTTTAGAAGACTTTTCTTACTTAGGGAATTCTTGAAAATCACTACTTGGACTTTCTAAAGTCTCATCATTGAAAATTCTTATTACTTTAAAATCATGTAGTATTATTATTATCTACAAACAAATTGATTTCCAAAAGTGTATATTTTCATATAATAAACTACTCAAATTAAAAATAATGATAAAATGAAAATTTTTCATATTGAAAAGAAACTTCTAAATATTCCAATATTTTGGTAATTTTTAGAAAATTTTTCTCAACTAGAGAATTCTTGGGAATCAATTTTTGAACTTCTCAAAGTCCCATCATAGGAAATTTTTATTTGCATTTAAAACTATGTAATGCAAACAACCAAGTAGAATATGCATACGAAAAACATATATTGATTATGTTTTAATCTTCTTTAAGTATTTTTCAATTATCACTAAAAATTTTGAAAAGAACAAAGTAAATAAAAATTTTTCTTGAAATTTTTCCTAGATACCCCGATACTTTGGTGATATTTTAGAAAAATTTTCTCACCTAGGGATTTCTTAGAAATTTTTATTCGTACTTCTTTAGAATCCCATCATCAAAAGTTTCATTCACTTTTTCCTTTTTTATTTAATTATTACTCTATTTCTAATCTTTAGTTTTGATTAAAATTTGTTATAAATAAAATTAGTGGATCACAATATTAATCATCACTTATTATTTTCAATGTACAATAATCTTAGAAAAATAGATAAACGAAATTTTTTCATATTAAATATTTTTTTAAATACTTCATTACTTTGGTAATTTTTCTAGAAAAATATCTTCAACTAGAGATTTTAAAGAATCACTACTCGAAATTCCTTAATATCTCATCATCAAATATAAATTCCATTTATTATTACTTAAATATTGATTATTGTAAGGTATACAAAACATTATTTTTACCTACCATAAGTTCATAATGTAAGGCAACTTAATGTAAAAACTGAACAAAATGACAAGAAAATAGCCCCCCTAAAATCGTACATTCATATGAAAGATAAAAGGAAAATAAATGAAATGCAAGTGCTGAAAAGGGAAGGTCATAAACTATCATGAAATCATAATAAAATAACATAAACTAAATGAAAATAACAAGCAAATAGTAACCAAAACAAGCTCAATAAACAATAGAAACAAAGGCTGGTTAGAAAATAAAAGTAGGCAAAACCATACTTAAATGGCAAAGAAAAAAAAATCAAGCCTTTAAGAGTCAAGCTATTTTGATGCCCAATGATGAACAAGGGTCAATCCAGCTATCAAGAGCCATACTTCTCAACAAAAAACAAGAACAAAGTAAAGAAATTTAAACTTGGAAAACTAAAAGAAACTAGGTTGAACTAAAACTATCAAAACAAGAAATTTCATTGATTAAGATATAATAAACAAAGCTTAAATGAAGAACAAAGTGCAAGTACTAGGAAAATAAAGTAAGACTAGAATTAAAAGCAATAAAATGAAGAAGAAAACAGCTAAAATGGAGCCAAGAAACCAAAGTAAAGTCAGCAAGAATGCTGCCTATTCTAATGTCATTTACAAAGAAAAACAAAAATTGCAAAAATGAAAAGATTACCACAAGTTTCAGCTTTCCCCTTTTTTGGCAGACCCCTCCTCCTTTCTTAGTGAGTGTTTCCTTCCTTTTTTTCCCTCCCTATTTGGCTTGCCCTCTATTTTTTTAGCAGTTTCTTTTCTTTCTATTTTTTTTTTACATGCTTCCCTTCTTCCCCCGTTTTAGCAGCCTTTCCTCCTTTCTTTTCTCCTTCTGATAGACCCCCCACCTTAAACTTTTTCAAAGTCAACCCCCTCCAAAAGAATCTCATTTTGGTGAATATAGAACCTTGGATGAAATCTCATCAAAGGGTCAAAGTTTCTTTTTTTTCTCTTTTCAAAGAACCACTTTTGGCCATTAGATTAAAATCAATGAGAGATCCAATAGTCCACATTATTCACTGAAAAGGTTGAATTTTTATAACCTCTAAACCCATAAAAAGACCATTTTACCCATAGTACAAAATTTTTAGTATTTAAGCCATTTTCTTACAAATCAATGTTCCCATGCTCATTTTTGAGATTTTAAAACACCAAAAATCATGAAAGATTAGAAAATTGAGATCTGAAAAGTTCTATGAAAATTCGAGCTCAAAAAAATCAAATTATAAAAATACCCCTATAGGGGTATTTTAGTAATTTCACACTTTTTAGGGTACTATTGTGATTTCAAATGCACCAAAAATAAAGAATTATTATGAAATTAAGATCTAAAGAGTTTTATGAAAATTTGAGCTTGAAAAGACCAAATTACGAAAATATCCTTATAAGGGTATTTAGGTAATTTCACACTTTTGGGATATTGATGTGATTTCATATGCACCAAAAATATGAAATATTATGAAATTAAAATCTGAAAAGTTTTTTTGAAAATTCAAGCTCAAAAAGGCTAAATTATGAAAATATCCCCTAAAAGGTACTTTTGTAATTTCGTACTTCCTCCAATACAATAAAAATTTTTAGTGTTTTAAAAATCACCAAATTTAATTTTAAATCACATTGATTCTAATTAGTTTGTTAACTTTGAGGATTAACCCCAATTCTATTCATTTTGACAAAGTTTTATGCAATTTTGTCTTAAGTTGACTTTGGGGTTTACTCGTTTCATTTATTATTTATTTCTTATGCATCAATATGAAAAGGTATCATCTATATAAATCTCATGCGAAAGAGTTTGACAATAATCATATGGGTCTCCTTTTTCTTTGTTTATTAAGTCTAAATAACAATGCATTTTATGAGCTCTTTAAAGGGTCTTTTTACAGGTTTCAAATGGGTTTTATTCAATCATACTAAAATGTTTCGAACAAAATTTGATGTCCACATTATTGCTTTTGCGATTTTGTTGTTAATTTTACTTAGATAATTTCTTCTTTTGACATTATTTTTATTTAATTTTTTTGTTTGTTACACATTTTTGAATTGATATTCTTTTGGTATTTTGATCAAAATCATAATTTAATAAAGATATGTCAATAGTTCTTCTAATATATGATTGATCATTTAATATTATATTTTTATGTTCTTCTAAAAAACTAATATTATATTTATATTCAATTCTTTTTTATTTTTTTATTCAAATCTAATATCTCCTATTTTTTACACATTTGTTTTCATCATTTTGATCAAGACAATAATAGTAAAGTTTAATTTCTTATGACATGCTAATTGAATATATATAGTTTATATTTTATATATATCATTAAATTTAAAGATTTAGATATAATTGTAAAAAAATATAAATTTTACAATATAAATATATATTTAAATAAATAAAAAAATTCATGCATTGCATTATTGTAAGCTAGTTAATTACTAAAACAACTATTGCGATGGTCCTACTCAATCGATTAGGTTGATAGACACTTTTAATCGTTTACTTAATTTATATACCCTTTTCTTATTTATTTTCGCTTTAGGAAAGAATATGTAAAAATCATAATCATCAGCATTGTCTTATTATTTGGCTTTGACATTTTGCTTTTCTAATCAAATAAGGATGTATAAATAAACATTCTATTACAGCCTTTATTCTTGTTGGCTTAGGACAATAAGAAAAAACAAATAAAATACTTACAAATTGAAATTCTTAAGACCCCAAAAGAAAATAACTTTCTACTCTTATATAAATTAATTATATTGTAATAGATATTATATTTTAAAAATTAAAATTTGGTTGAATAAAAATTAAATTTAAAATAAAAAAACCAATTAATTAACAAAGTTTAACAAATAAAATCAATAGTATGTAAAAGCAAATTAATTAAAAATAATATCTAGACACAAATTTTGATTATTTTGGATATTGAATAATGAAAATCGTTATATATTTTAATAAAAATACTTATTTAAATAAAAGATAAGTTTTACTAAAATTATTTTAAGTTTTATATGCTTGAGCGATGTAATAAAAATTTTTAATTCACGTGATAACAGTATCATACAAACTTTCCCACTTATCGGTCCATGGTCATTTTCTTCCCAAGAACAAGAAACAAAATGGAGAAATGCAAAAGTACTCGAATGGGAATGAGGATGAGTATCATATTGTAAATATAGAAATAAGGATGTGTATGATTTTAAATTTTTATTGGGTACAAAGATAAAAATGAATAATATAGTATCCGTCCTATACCTATACCCTACATATATATTTATATATATTTAGTATGTAGATTTTTTATTTAATAATATAAATTATTATTTTAAATTAATTAAAATTAATATATTTTTATTAAAAAATATATTAATATATATTTTTATAAAAAATACCTAAATATACAAGATAAAAAATAAAAAAGCTATAAAAAATTTTTGTTTTTTGTTTTTTGTTAAATACTATGGGCATGAGGATTTCCCATGCCCATTAAAAATATCCGTAAGGATGGAGATATAGATAAATGTAAAATATTCATTGGGTATAAGTATGAGAATTAATAATATAAAAATTCAAGAATGAAGATCAAGAAGACTCTACCCTATCCATATCCCACCTATCAATATCGCTAACTGTGATCAACCTCCATTGTACTTGGTACTTATACAATAACCTACTGACAAAAGGAAGAATTTATGGATACTCTTTCTACTTTGCATGCTTCAAGTTATTCCCAGCATATCCAAATTTTGCTTATTAGTATAAGAAAAAATAATTCCACCATTGATTTTACACTCCCACCGGCCACAACTTTGAATCCATTCCAATGTTACATTTGAAATTAGTATATATAAGAAATAAAAAATTCATTAAACAAAAGTTAAATAAAAAATCTACTAATACAAAACATATCTTGTGAATCCTCGTGAATTTCCAAATAAAACAATCTCGATTTTAACTTTTATTTGAATCTCAAAATAAATTCTTTTTTGTTTATCATCACTCTCTTTGATAAAAAAAAATTTCATTTAACTGGGAAATTAAAACCTTAAAATTATTAGAATATACGTCTAGAAAATAACCTCAAACATACAATAGAAGTTAGTAATTGACTACATTTTGCACTTATGAAATCAATACATTCAATATTCATGGATGTAAGAATATAATTTGATAATACAAAACTTGTAGAGGTTTTCCTGATTTTGTTCCATATGTATAGATCTGTTATATTCAATGCAAGTTGTTCTTTTTTTTTATATATATATCTTCTTCCAAAAATCAGAGTTGTACTTACGTCTCTTTGTAAATACATAACTATTAAAATGAATCTTTGGACTTATATAACTATCCAAATAAGTATTTTTTTTTATGTAAAGATAATTGTCCATATATATATATATTTATTTTTGGACAAACACAATTATTCAAACATAAATCTTAGTAAATAACCCGTATCTTACATAACCCTTCACATGCATGTAATGTGACTTATTATTTTGAGAATATTCAATCAAACTAACAGAGCTAATCTTAATGCAGAAATTAGAATAAAGGAACAGATTCTAGATTTATTTTTTTTAACGTATTTTAAACTGCTAAGGATTGAATCTGATTACTAAACTCAAATTTCAGCAGTCTACGTGACTATCGGAGAGGATTTCTGGTTTACAATAGCAATTGAAACCGTCTCAATCGTCCAAATTATTTATCCCATCAAGAATCACGATAAGGGCTACGATGAATGCATACTCGATGTTGGGATAACTGTCACCATGAACTATCAAGACGCTTTGAATACTGCCGTTCTTGCGCATCTGCTCACATAATTAATTCGACACTCATTAATTGGATTAATTTTAAGTGCCTCGGGCGTTCATTTTTTTCCTTGAAGAAATTAATGAACTAAATGTGGATGAATAGAAGAAAATTAGTAAAAAAAAAATTGATGTTGAAGTAGCAGAAAAATCTTACTTCTGCAACTATGATGGAAGACTCTCCATATAAATAAGACTGGAACATTTCAACCAACTCCCTTTAATCTTAAAATCACAAACATCCTCCTTTGTGTTGTCTGCCAGGAACACATTAAATTTAGTCTTTAACTGAAAAATCAAAGATGTTTTCGCTGAAAACATAAGATCACTGGAGTCTGTGCTATCTTCCCTCAATAGCTTCCATTTGAGTATGACAATGGGATTCTCGGCAGCGTCTCGCAAAACTCGTTGGTCATGGATGGTTATAAAAGCTCTTTCAACTTTGAAAACAATATTGCCATTGATGTCTGTAACTACAAAGTTGGCATCAGTTGTGGTCAAAACCTTCCTGACAATTGCAAGATTAATGGATTCAGGAGCACAGAAATGAGGGCTGATAATTGATACTGGTGTGTTGGAACTAGAATATGCCATTGGGATAGAGGGAATCTCGTTTTGTTATTAGGTTTTGGTAACACATTCTTGTATGAGGCACCGTATATACACAAGAGTAGGGGGCTTTTTGTTAAAAAATTATTATAAAAGATCAAAATAAATGTATTGATAGAATTTAACAAAAATATCAGTGATATGTAAAATAATTATTAAAATAATTATTTATAATTCAAATTTTATTAGTAATTATTTAATGATAAAAATTATATAAAAAAAGTATAAAAAAAAATTTACACAATTTATATAATAAGACTTTTTAATCTTTTAATTTAAAATTTTAATTTTGATTTTAATTTAATTACTTTTAATGAAAAATTTCAAATACTTTAGCTAAATAACTTTATCTAAACCTTTTTATGTCTAAAAAGTAGGAAGTGACATAAAACTTATGTAAAGAATCAGAAGTATATATGACACTCATTTTCTATTGATAAATGCCTTGTCAAATCTTTTGTTTTCTTGAACTCTTCAAGGACATAAAAAAATTAAGTTCTAGTTGATTGGTATTTTTACTAATTTTCTTTTTTTTTTCTCCGTTTGCTTTTTACTTTTGAAAATATTGTTATAATACAAAAGCAAAAGATAAAAAATAAAATCATAATTATTTAAAAATAAACAAATAATTAAATTTAATCTCAATCATAACATAATTATTAATTTTTTGGTAAAATAATGTAATATGTTGTTATTATAATATTCCTTTTAAAATGTTGTTTGCATAAATATCAACATGCATTTACTTGTTTGCTTTAAGAAAAAGTATTTCCTAAGTTTGGGTGAGCAAATTAAATTCGTAATTGTCTTTGAATAGTGGGTTCAAAAGAACTTTATTTTATTTGAGTAAATTTCATCTACACCTCTATGATTAGGGGCAGATTGTTTAGAGGAGTTAGTTTAAACTGACTATACCAATTTAAAATTGATCATTTAATTAAATTGGTTTAATTTTTTAGGTTTAATTAATTTAATCGGTTTAAGGAGCAGTTTAGAAGATTTGTTGGTTAATTTGCGATTTTGAATCTTACAAATTGAATCGACAAAAAAATTAATTTTTAATAATTAAATATTTAATAAAAATACCTAATTTCTCTTATCTAATATTCATTTATGAAATCCTAAAATCTAAAATCCCTATTTGCCTATCCCCATTTCTTCTATTTGAGTGTTTCTTTCTCTCGTGCCTCTTTCGACTCTTGTGCTCCTTTTCTCTTTTATTTTCTCTCCCCTCCACAAGAGTCAAGCTCCAATCACCTAAATCTTTGTTATTATAATTTGGGGTTATATCTAAAAATGACCTCTAAATTATACATTTTATGTTATTTTGATATCTAAAGAAATAAAACTATTAGATTGGTATTTAAATTTTCATTCTATTATCATGTTGGTGCGTCAAATTAATGTTGTTAGTTAACTTTATTGACGTGATATGAACATCCACCAAAATACTGATACGTATCAGAAAAATCCGACCAATGCCATAACATAATTAAAAGAAAATTTTTAAAAATTTAAAATAAATAAAAAATTATAAAAGATTTTAAAAAATTTAAAAGATTCTAAAAATTTTTTAAAAAATTCTAACAATTGTAAAAAATTAAAAATTTTAGAAAATAAAAAAATTTAAAAACAATCTAAAATTTTTTAAAAAATTCAAAAAAAATTTCTAAAATTTTTAAAAAAATTTTAAAGAAATTTTAAAAACTTCTTAAAAAATTAAAGAAATTTTATAAATTTCAAAAACTCTCAACATTAAAAAAAATTTAAAAAATTTTTAGAAAATTAAAAAAATGAAAATTTTATAAAAAAAAAATTTCCTAAAATTAAAAAAAATCACAAAAACTTAACAATAGTTAACATTAAAAAATAAAATAAAAAATTTAAAAGATATAAAAAGTTATAAAAAATTTTTTAAAATTTCTAAAAGTTTTTCATATTTTTTGAATCTTAAGATTTTAATTTTTTATATATTTCTTGAATTTATAAAATCTTTTTATAAAATATTTAGATTACTATTAAAATTTTAGGTTTTTTATTTATTATTTTTCAAAATTCTTAAAACTGCTAGAAAATTTTATATTTTTGAAATTATTAAATTATTTAAAATTTTGACAAATTTTTAGAATTTCATTAAAATTTTTCATATTTTTTTTCATATTTTTATATTTTATTTCAAAAATTTCCAAAAAATTTTAATTCTTTTAATTTAAAGTTTTTGAAATTATTTTAAACTTTAAGAAAATTTAAGTTTTATTAAAATTTTCAATTTTTTTATTTCTAATTATTTTTTAGAGTTTTTTGAATTTTTAAAATTATCATAATTTTTATAATTCTTATAAATATTTTCATATTTTTTATTTTTTAAAATTTTAAAAAATTTTAAATTTTTTTTTAAATTTTCAAAATTTTTTAGAATTGTTTTGAATTTTTAAAGTTTTCAAATTATTTAGAAACTTTTTGAAAAATTTTAGATCTTCTAAAAATTTTTAAAATTTTTTTAAGAAAATAAGTACTTTTTGACAAAAATTTGAAATATTAAATTTTTTTATACATTTAAAAAATTGTTAAAAGTTTCTTAAAAACTTCTTAAAAATTTTTCAATTTTTTTAAATGTTTTTATTAAAATGTTTTTTTGAATTGTTTTAAAGTAATACTTATTTTTAAAATTTTTTTAATTGATTAAGGATTTTTTAGAAAGTTTTAAAATTTTTTAGAAATTTTAAAACATTTTTAGAAATTTGTTTAAAAATTTTTAGTATTTTTTGAGAATTTTTGTAAAGTTTAAATTCTTTTTGAATTTTTAAGAATTTTTTGGAATTAATTTTTTTTTAATTTGTCGAATTTAAAAAAAAAATTTTAATTTTATAATTTTTTTTGAAAATTTCTTTTTATGCTAATGTGTCATTTATGATATAGCACTAATTGGACTTTTTGACAAGTGTCAACATTTTAATCGATGTTCATATCACATTAGCAAATTTGATTAACGACGTCAATCTTAGGTAGCAACATGATAACGGAATGATAGTTTACGTACTAATATGATAATTTTATTTTTTTAAGTATCAAATTAATAAAAAATATAAAAGTTAAAAGCCATTTTTATATTTAACCTTATAATTTTCGGGGTTTGTACTTTCTTCTTGACTAATCTACACTTAACTCTCTTAATACTGCAGTAATACCAAAACTATTAAGATTTTCTTTACTTTTTTTTTCCAATTCTCCTATTGATTAGTTTTTAGAAAATGCTTAATCCTTCTTTTGATAATTCTTTTTTTTTTTTTTAAACTACAACTCGTTGTATTTGTGATCAGATTTAAATTCTGACAATTATAATTACTGAAAAGATAAAGTTTAATTTGTTGACAATATTTATTTCTTGACACTTTGAAGATTTTTTTCTTCAATAACCTGCTGTCTTACTATTTTTCTCAATGGAGATGATTTTTCAAAGATGTACTTAAGATGATCTAATTTTGACACAAGCCAGATCATGTAATAATGCATATATTGCCTAAGCCTACGAGCAATTCATACCAATGTATAACACTTCTTTTCTAATTAGAAATACTTAGCTTTGTACTCAGTGAACTTCTTGTTTAGATATTAAATGGCTTACTCTTTTTTGTCAGTTTCATCTCTTTGCCTTAGTGCATAACTCATAAAATTCTCGTGAATCTTTAAATACAAAATCAAGGGTTTCCCCTACAATAAATAGTACCAACACTAGTGGATTTCACATGTACTCCTTAATTTTTTTCAAAGGCATTCTAGCATTCTTCATTCCATTCACTCGGATTGCTTTTTCAAAGTAACTTAAAAGTAGAATCACATTTTGAGGTGAGTTGAAAAATAAAGCGAGTGATATAATTCAGCTTTTTTCAAAAAACTTTCTTACTTCTTTTTGTGTATGTAGAGAGATAAGCTTTTAATGGTATGAATCTTGTCCGGGTCCACTTAAATCCTTTTTCACTAACTATATATCCCATTAATTTTTCTTATTTGACCCTAAAGACACACTTAACTAGATTTAGTTTGAGTTGGTACCTTCATAACCTTTCAAAAAGCTTTCTAAGGTTAGTAACATGTTTTCTCTCCCTCATGTGACTTTACTATCATATGTCAACATACACATTTATCTTTTTGTGCATAATATTATGGAAAAGAGTTACCATCGCTCTTTGATATATAGCACCAACATTTTCATCCTAAAAGGCATAATCTTGTAGCAAAATATGTCACACATTGTCATGAATATAGTCTTTTCCATATTGTTTCGAGCTACTTTGATCTGGTTATAACTAAAAAAGCCATCCCATAAACAAGAACATGGAGTGCTTAGTAGTGTTATCTATAAAGGTATCAATATGAGGCAATGAGAAAATATTTTTGGGACTAACTTTATTTAAATCTCAGTAATTTATAAATATTCTTACTTTTTCATCTTTTTTGGCACTAGACTATATTGGCTACCCATTTAGGGTATTTGACTACCATGAGAAAAAATATCATTGTTATCGATGAAAAATTTCATTGGTAAAAGTCAATTATTTTTTGGTAATACTTTTACTAATAGAATTACTGATGAAAAAATTTCATTGGTGGTAAAAAAGTTGGTAATGCCTTTCCGACAATAAAATTGAATTTCTATAGGTAATTACCAATGGATTTCACTGATGAAATTTTTCGTCAGTAATCCATCAGAATTTACTGTCGGAATTTATCATCTATAAAAATTTCATCAGTAAATTCCATCGAAAAAATATGTAGGTATTCCATCGGTAATATTAAAATTCCATCAATAATAACAAAATTTTATTGGTAAAATATATCGATAAAATTATAATTTTATCCATAATTTGATTAATTTTATTTATAATTATTTAAGAAACCTATAAATTAAAATTAAAACATATATATTTATTTAAAAAGCTTATGATTTCTATTATTTTTAATAAAAATTAAAAAAATCCACATATCAACTGCACATAATAACTATTAAATAAATCCAAATCATAAAGCTCACATTCTTAACATCTCGAACATTTAAAAAATATAATAATAAAAAAATTCATAACATCCATAAAAAATTCATAACATCTATAAAAGTTCTAAAAAATACATTATTTACTTTATCAACAATCAGAATACACAACCAAAATTACAAAGCAAAATACATAATAGTTTTCATTTTCATAAAGTCATTGCATCTTAATAAGCATAAAACACTATATAGTTCAATACCATTTTTCTTACAATGTTCAATATTTCAATTACCACCCCATCTATTTCATCAACAATCATAATGAACAACCATAATTACAAAGCAAAATAAGCAATATTTTCACCTTTTACAAATGTGATCTCATTGTAATATACTATAAAGATAGTTCATCAACAATCACAATACACAACCAAAATCACAATTCAAGTTATGTAATGGTTTTTACTTTTCACAAAGTTTTTTAATCTTAAAACACATTACGTATTACCTATTTCAATAAAGCAATACGTCAATTTGAAAGTATTCACAAAGTCATTGGAAAGTCACATACACCGACAACTTTGGACTTATTGTCAACAAAATCACCATGTTCTCCTGAACGTATATGAGTGCAATTGAAGACTTTTATAAAATGAGTTATCATTGCAACTCAAGTGACTACATTCGTTTAAATACATTGAATGAAATATGTAACAATGTAATTTATATAAATTTGACAATTGATGGAAATAATAACTCATGAAAAAACATCATAACATTCTCTTTTTATGAATAGGAAATGCAACTGAAGTGTTAGTGTGCTTCATAATGCTTTTTTTTGTGTACGATTATTTTGTTTGGCTTTGGCAGATGTGTTTTGCCATTTTGAAGTGCTCCATGCATTCTTAATAAGAGCATCCCAAATCGAAACTATGATCCACTTTTGCTCGATCCTTTTGCAATGTATGATGTTATCAATTCCATGCTCTTTCATTGTCAATTCCCTCTCATTAGAAAAAAGTCTTTTAATCAATTCTTGGAAATACTGTTTCATGCCTTTTGAATTATAGCATTATTTGACTCAACCTATTGACTTTTTTTTAACATAAGTAATAGTGAAATACAATAAGTGGTTGACAAGAATTTAATTTTTTTCATTTAAATTAAATAAAAATATATAAATATATATATATGCAACATCATGGACTTCATTGCTACAAGAACTTTAACATATGTCGGCCAATGACCTATAAAATTCACTTGGAATTATTCCAAAAATTATTGAGCTAATCGTTGATGGCTCAAATAAC
The DNA here is from genome assembly GCF_002303985.1 of Durio zibethinus. The sequence continues at coordinate 8,490,228 of NW_019168026.1, forward strand.
TATCACATTCATTTTTAGTAAGATTAGTTAAATTGTACAAATTCTGTAAAAAATAAATAACAATAAGAAAAAATTAATTTGTAAAACTATCTTCAAACCTTTCTCCTTGTGGAGTAATCCACAATCGTTGTTTGGATCTAATGAAGTTGATAATATTTGGTTTGCTCTCCTAGTTATTTGCGTTATTGTCATACCTTCTTCTTTTTCTCTACGTGGTGGGCTCGTTAATGAATGATGGATTTACGTTCATGCTTCGTCGGATGGATCATCTATCATCAGTGTGAAAGATGACTCGTTATGGTGGATCATACTCTATCGGTGCTAAGGGAGACCCATATTTGGGATTCATGCTGTACTAGTTACTACTGATGACCCGATATGTGAATCATCTTTTTATTGATCTTGTTTGTAGAACCACCTCATTGAATAGAGCTCTTTATACAACTGTCCCATCATATTTGTTATATAGACATAATACATTTTTTAAGAATTAATAAAAGGCATAAAATAATTAACCAACATATATAATGGTACTTTATTATTTAGAGTATTTAGATGAATATAAGCCAAATATATACAAATAAACATATTCAAAACATTATAAATGAAATAGCCAAATCAACTATTATATTTAATGTTAATTTAGCTTAGAACTTAAACTTAATATATCAATTGTGCTAATGTAAGCAAACTCATGTGTTCATCATCATTATCATTATTATTATTATCATCAT
>NW_019168026.1:8491961-8513870 GCF_002303985.1 Durio zibethinus
GGATACCTGTTGTTTATATTGCTATTATTATATATATGTACATGGATTATCTATTAGAGAGGTAATATATTTTAATTGTTAGACATTAACATTTATTAATTTAATTTTTGATCAATAACATTTATGTTATGCTATGATATCATAATGACTAGGTTGTTTCATCATCTCAAGAAAAAATGCACCAATCGAGCATTTGTTGAAGCATCTATATATGAGGCATTTGCTATTAAGGAGATATCCAATTTTTACTAATTATATGTTGATCCAAAATTTTCAACAAGATTGAATTGAGTTTCACGTAATGATGATTGGGGAGTCATGGAATCTAAATGATATTTTTTGGTTTTTACTCATCTTGGTCGAGCATTAGGTCTCAAAGATAAGTCTCGATAGCTATCAGTGAATGAATATACCAAGGCACACTTATATGTTTTATTGAATTGTAAAGATAAATTCTTACATTGAGTAAGTATTATGTCAACATGATAATGTATTATTTCTACTTAGTTTTTTAAATATTTCTAATTCCTAATTTATAATGATAAGATATTTGATAACTTGATGAGAATAGAATTTATGAATATAAGTGATGCAAAATTGGAAAAAGCACATGGTGCAACATTTTCACAATGGTTAAGATAATTTGTGAGTTTAGAGTATAATAGCATATATGAATAGAAATAATAGTTTCATATAATTAAAAATAATTATCAATTTGAAAGTTTTACCATTAGATAGGTTGAAGAGCAAAATGGTGAAATTGATCACCATCTACTTGAGATAGCTTATAGTCCCAGATGCATGGTTAGGTGTTCCAAAAATCACTTTGTGAATGATTTTAAGTTTCATAAAGTTAACTATGGCCAAAGTTGAAAGACAATGAATTATGGGGTATGCGTGAAAGAAAGTTGTTACAATGATTATGAGCATGATTTTTATGGTATCTTGGAAGATATCATTGGGTTAGAGTATTTTGAAGTAGGAAATAAAGTTGTATTTTTTAAATGTCGTTCATTTGACATGGAGAAAAGGGTAAAGGTAGATCCCCATCATGATATTGTTGAAATTAAACACAATTCCATACTTGCTAGCAATGAACCACTTGTCTTAGCTTCATAAGTACATCAAGTTTCTTATATTAGCTATCCTTTTAGAAGAAAAGATCGAAATGATTGGTAGACAATCTTTAAAACAAAGGCCATAAGCATTGGGTAAGTAATAAAGATGGAGATTAAGAACAAATAATTCATTTAAATGAAGACATACACTAAGAAATTGAAGTTTCTATTCCACATAATGTTACTATCTCAGAAAAATTTAATAATCCTATAATTCTTGTTGCTAAAAATTATAAAGAGATAGATTATGAACAAGTGAATCGAGCAAAAGAAGAAAAAAATGATGATGATGATAAAAAATAAAAAGAAAAAGAAGATGAAGATGATGATAATGATAATGATAGTGATGAAAATGATGATAATAATAATAATGATAATGATGAAACACATGAGTTTGCTTACTTTAGCAGCAATTGATATATTAAGTTTAAGTTCTAAAGCTAAATGTAACATTAAATATAATAGTTGATTTGGCTTATTTTCATTATAATGTTTTGATATGTTTATTTGTATATATTTTGCTTATTTCATCTAATACTCTAATAATAAAGTACCATTATATATGTTTGTTATTTTTTATGCTTTTTAAATTCTTACAAAATGTTTATGTTCTATATAACAAATATGATGGGACGTTGTGTAAAGAGCTCTATTCAATGAGGTGGTTCTACAACAAGATCAATAAAGATGATTCACATATCGGGTCATCAGCAGTACTAGTACAGCATGATCCCAAATATGGGTCTCCTTTAGCACCGATAGAGTATGATCCACCATACGAGTCATCTTTCACACTGATGATAGATGATCCATCGACGAAGCATGACGTAAATCCATCATTCACTAACGAGCCACCACGTAGAGAAAAAGAAGAAGGTATGACAATAACGTAAATAACTAGGGAGCAAACAAATATTATCAACTTCATTAGATCCAAACAACGATTGTGGATTACTCCACAAGGAGAAAGGTTTGAGATAGTTTTTACAATTAATTTTTTCTTATTGTTATTTATTTTTTACAAAATTTGTACAATTTAACTAATCTTACTAAAAATGAATGTTGATAGTTATTTTGAGCCATCAACGATTAGCTCAATAATTTTTGGAATAATTCAAGTGAATTTTATAGGTCATTGGCCGACATATGTTAAAGTTCTTGTAGCAATGAAGTCCATGATGTTGCATATATATATTTGTATATATTTTTATTTAATTTAAATGAAAAAAATTAAATTCTTGTCAACCACTTATTGTATTTCACTATTACTTATGTTAAAAAAAAGTCAATGGGTTGAGTCAAATAATGCTATAGTTCAAAAGGCATGAAACAGTATTTCCAAGAATTGATTAAAAGACTTTTGTCTAATGAGAGGGAATTGACAATGAAAGAGCATGGAATTGATAACATCATACATTGCAAAAGGATCGAGCAAAAGTGGATCATAGTTTCGATTTGGGATGCTCTTATTAAGAATGCATGGAGCACTTCGAAATGGCAAAACACATCTACCAAAGCCAAACAAAATAATCGTACACAAAAAAAAAAAGCATTATGAAGCACACTAACACTTCAGTTGCATTTCTATTCATAAAAAGAGAATGTTATGATGTTTTTTCATGAGTTATTATTTCCATCAATTGTCAAATTTATATAAATTACATTGTTACATATTTCATTCAATGTATTTAAACGAATGTAGTCACTTGAGTTGCAATGAGAACTCATTTTATAAAAGTCTTCAATCGCACTCATATACGTTCAGGAGAACATGGTGATTTTGTTGACAATAAGTCCAAAGTTGTTGGTGTATGTGACTTTCCAATGACTTTGTGAATACTTTCAAATTGACGTATTGCTTTATTGAAATAGATAATATGTAATGTGTTTTAAGATTAAAAAACTTTGTGAAAAGTAAAAACCATTACATAACTTGAATTGTGATTTTGGTTGTGTATTGTGATTGTTGATGAACTATCTTTATAGTATATTACAATGAGATCACATTTGTAAAAGGTGAAAATATTGCTTATTTTGCTTTGTAATTATGGTTGTTCATTATGATTGTTGATGAAATAGATGGTGTGGTAATTGAAAGATTGAACATTGTAAGAAAAATGGTATTGAACTATATAGTGTTTTATGCTTATTAAGATGCAATGACTTTATGAAAATGAAAACTATTATGTAGTTTGCTTTGTAATTCTGGTTATGTATTCTGATTGTTGATAAAGTAAATAATGTAGTAATTGAAAGCCTAAACATTGTAAGATGAATGATATTGAACTGTGTCGTTGGAATGATAATTATTTTAAACGTTTTATAAGAAAACTATACTGCCACAATATCTTAGAAATATTGTAAAGACTCTTTTAATCATTTAGATTTCGATCCACAGGAATAGACTTAAGCTAATAGAGGGGTTGAAGCTACGCGTACTCATATATATGGTTTTGGATCTACGAATAGATCTAAGGATCTATTTTACTTAAGTCATCTACTGTTGTAGCAATAATGTCTCAATCTATTTGTGGTCCGTCATTAGTGCTTCCTCAACTTCTTTAGCCTCATATATAAGAACAGATTGATGAGTTGAGGACTAAGTTGATGATTGCATTAAAGATTGAGTTTAGATCTTTCGTGGATTAGATGATGTAGTTGATGGGGTCTAAATAATTTTCGCCAACACAATTTTTTAGACCTAACAATGCAACACAAATTCTGGATCAAGAGATGTAGTAGTATAGTGACCTTTTTTTGAGGACTTTTTGTAGATGTTATGAATTTTTTATGGATGTTATGAATTTTTTTTATTATTATATTTTTTAAATGTTCGAGATGTTAAGAATGTGAGCTTTTTTATTTGGATTTATTTAATAGTTATTATGTGCAGTTGATATGTGGATTTTTTTAATTTTTATTAAAAATAATAGAAATCATAAGCTTTTTAAATAAATATATATGTTTTAATTTTAATTTATAGGTTTCTTAAATAATTATAAATAAAATTATAATTTTATCGATAGATTTTACCAATAGAATTTTGTTATTATTGATGGAATTTTAATATTACCGATGGATTACCTACATATTTTTTCGATGGAATTTACTGATGAAATTTTTATAGATGATAAATTCCGACAGTAAATTCTGATGGATTACTAACGAAAAATTTCATCAGTGAAATCCATTGGTAATTACCTATAGAAATTCAATTTTATTGTCGGAAAGGCATTACCAACTTTTTTTACCACCAATGAAAATTTTACATCAGTAATTCTATTAGTAAAAGTATTACCAACAAAAAATTGACTTTTACCAATGAAATTTTTCATCGATAACAATGATATTTTTTCTCATGGTAGTCAAATACCCTAAATGGGTAACCAATATAGTCTAGTGCCAAAAAAGATGAAAAAGTAAGAATATTTATAAATTACTGAGATTTAAATAAAGTTAGTCCAAAAAATATTTTCTCATTGCCTCATATTGATACCTTATAGATAACACTACTAAGCACTCCATGTTCTCGTTTATGGGATGGCTTTTTTAGTTATAACCAGATCAAAGTAGCTCGAAACAATATGGAAAAGACTATATTCATGACAATGTGTGACATATTTTGCTACAAGATTATGCCTTTTAGGATGAAAATGTTGGTGCTATATATCAAAGAGCGATGGTAACTCTTTTCCATAATATTATGCACAAAAAGATAAATGTGTATGTTGACATATGATAGTAAAGTCACATGAGGGAGAAAAACATGTTACTAACCTTAGAAAGCTTTTTGAAAGGTTATGAAGGTACCAACTCAAACTAAATCTAGTTAAGTGTGTCTTTAGGGTCAAATAAGAAAAATTAATGGGATATATAGTTAGTGAAAAAGGAATTTAAGTGGACCCGGACAAGATTCATACCATTAAAAGCTTATCTCCTCTACATACACAAAAAGAAGTAAGAAGTTTTTTGAAAAAGCTGAATTATATCACTCACTTTATTTTTCAACTCACCTCAAAATGTGATCCTACTTTTAAGTTACTTTGAAAAAGCAATCCGAGTGAATGGAATGAAGAATGCTAGAATGCCTTTGAAAAAAATTAAGGAGTACATGTGAAATCCACTAGTGTTGGTACTATTTATTGTAGGGAAACCCTTGATTTTGTATTTAAAGATTCACGAGAATTTTATGAGTTATGCACTAAGGTAAAGAGATGAAACTGACAAAAAAGAGTAAGCCATTTAATATCTAAACAAGAAGTTCACTGAGTACAAAGCTAAGTATTTCTAATTAGAAAAGAAATGTTATGCATTGGTATGAATTGCTCGTAGGCTTAGGCAATATATGCTTTATTACATGATCTGGCTTGTGTCAAAATTAGATCATCTTAAGTACATCTTTGAAAAATCATCTCCATTGAGAAAAATAGTAAGACAGCAGGTTATTGAAGAAAAAAATCTTCAAAGTGTCAAGAAATAAATATTGTCAACAAATTAAACTATTATCTTTTCAATAATTATAATTGTCAGAATTTAAATCTGATCACAAATACAACGAGTTGTAATTTAAAAAAAAAAAGAATTATCATAAAAAGGATTAAGCATTTTCTAAAAACCAATCAATAGGAGAATTGGAAAAAAAAAAAGTAAAGAAAATCTTAATAATTTTGGTATTACTGTAGTATTAAGAGAGTTAAGTGTAGATTAGTCAAGAAGAAAGTACAAACCCCGAAAATTATAAGGTTAAATATAAAAATGGCTTTTAACTTTTATATTTTTTATTAATTTGATACTTAAAAAAATAAAATTATCATATTGATACGTAAACTATCATTCCGTTATCATGTTGCTACCTAAGATTGACGTCGTTAATCAAAATTGCTAATGTGATATGAACATCGATTAAAATGTTGACACTTGTCAAAAAGTCCAATTAGTGCTATATCATAAAAGACACATTAGCATAAAAAGAAATTTTCAAAAAAAATTATAAAATTTTAAAAAAAAATTTTAAATTCGACAAATTAAAAAAAAATTTAATTCCAAAAAATCTTAAAAATTCAAAAAGAATTTAAACTTTACAAAAATTCTCAAAAAATACTAAAAATTTTTAAACAAATTTCTAAAAATGTTTTAAAATTTCTAAAAAATTTTAAAACTTTCTAAAAAATCCTTAATCAATTCAAAAAATTTTAAAAATAAGTATTACTTTAAAACAATTCAAAAAAAAAATTTCATAAAAAAATTTAAAAAAATTGAAAAATTTTTAAGAAGTTTTTAAGAAACTTTTAACAATTTTTTAAATGTATAAAAAAATTTACTATTTCAAATTTTTGTCAAAAAATACTTATTTTCTTAAAAAAAATTTAAAAATTTTTAGAAGATCTAAAATTTTTCAAAAAGTTTCTAAATAATTTGAAAAACTCTAAAATTCAAAAATTTAAAAATTTTGAAAATTTAAAAAAAATTTAAAATTTTAAATTTTAAAAATAAAAAAAATGAATATTTATAAGAATTTATAAAATTATGATTATTTTAAAATTTCAAAAAGTCTAAAAAATTTAGAAATAAAAAATTGAAAATTTTATGTAAAACTTAAATTTTTTAAAGTTTAAAAATATTTCAAAAACTTTAAATAAAGTATTAAATTTTTTTGGAAATAATGAATTATAAATATAATATCAAAAAAAATATGAAAATTTTAATTGAATCTAAAAATTTCAAAAATTATCTAAATAATTTAATCTTTCAATATAATTTCTAGCAGTAAGAATTTTGATAATAATAGAAAAATTAAATTTTTAATAGACTAATTTCTTAAAAAATTTCAAGAATATATAAAAAATTAAAATCTTAAGATTCAAAAAATATGAAAACTTTTAGAAATTTTAAAAAACTTTTTATAACTTTTTATATTTTTTATATTTTTTATATTTTTTATTTTATTTTTTAATGTTAACTATTGTTAAGTTTTTGTGATTTTTTTTAATTTTAGGAAATTTTTATTTTTATAAAATTTTCATTTTTTTAATTTTCTAAAAATTGTTTAATTTTTTTTTAATGTTGAGATTTTTTTGAAATTTATAAAATTTCTTTAATTTTTTAAGAAGTTTTTAAAATTTCTTTAAAATTTTTTAAAAAATTTTAGAAAATTTTTTTGAATTTTTTAAAAAAATTTTAGATTGTTTTTAAATTTTTTTATTTTCTAAAATTTTTAATTTTTTACAATTGTTAGAATTTTTTAAAAAATTTTTAGAATCTTTTAAATTTTTTTAAAAACTTTTATAATTATTTATTTATTTTAAATTTTTAAAAATTTTCTTTTAATTATGTTATGGCGTTGGTCGGATTTTTCTGATACATATCAATATTTTGGTGGATGTTCATATCACGTCAATAAAGTTAACTAACAACATTAATTTGACGCACCAACATGATAATAGAATGAAAATTTAAATACCAATCTAATAGTTTTATTTCTTTAGATATCAAAATAACATAAAATGTATAATTTAGAGGTCATTTTTAGATATAACCCCAAATTATAATAACAAAGATTTAGGTGATTGGAGCTTGACTCTTGTGGAGGGGAGAGAAAGTTTTATGTCACTTCCTACTTTTTAGACATAAAAAGGTTTAGATAAAGTTATTTAGCTAAAGTATTTGAAATTTTTCATTAAAAGTAATTAAATTAAAATCAAAATTAAAATTTTAAATTAAAAGATTAAAAAGTCTTATTATATAAATTGTGTAAATTTTATTTTATTTTTATACTTTTTTTATACAATTTTTATCATTAAATAATTACTAATAAAATTTGAATTATAAATAATTATTTTAATAATTATTTTACATATCACTGATATTTTTATTAAATTCTATCAATACATTTATTTTGATCTTTTATAATAATTTTTTAACAAAAAGCCCCCTACTCTTGTATATATACGGTGCCTCATACAAGAATGTGTTACCAAAAGCTCATAACAAAACGAGATTCCCTCTATCCCAATGGCATATTCTAGTTCCAACACACCAGTATCAATTATCAGCCCTCATTTCTGTGCTCCTGAATCCATTAATCTTGCAATTGTCAGGAAGGTTTTGACCACAACTGATGCCAACTTTGTAGTTACAGATATCAATGGCAATATTGTTTTCAAAGTTGAAAGAGCTTTTATAACCATCCATGACCAACGAGTTTTGCGAGACGCTGCCGAGAATCCCATTGTCATACTCAAATGGAAGCTATTGACGGAAGATAGCACAGACTCCAGTGATCTTATGTTTTCAGCGAAAACATCTTTGATTTTTCAGTTAAAGACTAAATTTAATGTGTTCCTGGCAGACAACACAAAGGAGGATGTTTGTGATTTTAAGATTAAAGGGAGTTGGTTGAAATATTCCAGTCTTATTTATATGGAGAGTCTTCCATCATAGTTGCAGAAGTAAGATTTTTCTGCTACTTCAACATCAATTTTTTTTTTTACTAATTTTCTTCTATTCATCCACATTTAGTTCATTAATTTCTTCAAGGAAAAAAATGAACGCCCGAGGCACTTAAAATTAATCCAATTAATGAGTGTCGAATTAATTATGTGAGCAGATGCGCAAGAACGGCAGTATTCAAAGCGTCTTGATAGTTCATGGTGACAGTTATCCCAACATCGAGTATGCATTCATCGTAGCCCTTATCGTGATTCTTGATGGGATAAATAATTTGAACGATTGAGACGGTTTCAATTGCTATTGTAAACCAGAAATCCTCTCCGATAGTCACGTAGACTGCTGAAATTTGAGTTTAGTAATCAGATTCAATCCTTAGCAGTTTAAAATACGTTAAAAAAAATAAATCTAGAATCTGTTCCTTTATTCTAATTTCTGCATTAAGATTAGCTCTGTTAGTTTGATTGAATATTCTCAAAATAATAAGTCACATTACATGCATGTGAAGGGTTATGTAAGATACGGGTTATTTACTAAGATTTATGTTTGAATAATTGTGTTTGTCCAAAAATAAATATATATATATATATGGACAATTATCTTTACATAAAAAAAATACTTATTTGGATAGTTATATAAGTCCAAAGATTCATTTTAATAGTTATGTATTTACAAAGAGACGTAAGTACAACTCTGATTTTTGGAAGAAGATATATATATAAAAAAAAAAAAACAACTTGCATTGAATATAACAGATCTATACATATGGAACAAAATCAGGAAAACCTCTACAAGTTTTGTATTATCAAATTATATTCTTACATCCATGAATATTGAATGTATTGATTTCATAAGTGCAAAATGTAGTCAATTACTAACTTCTATTGTATGTTTGAGGTTATTTTCTAGACGTATATTCTAATAATTTTAAGGTTTTAATTTCTCAGTTAAATGAAATTTTTTTTTATCAAAGAGAGTGATGATAAACAAAAAAGAATTTATTTTGAGATTCAAATAAAAGTTAAAATCGAGATTGTTTTATTTGGAAATTCACGAGGATTCACAAGATATGTTTTGTATTAGTAGATTTTTTATTTAACTTTTGTTTAATGAATTTTTTATTTCTTATATATACTAATTTCAAATGTAACATTGGAATGGATTCAAAGTTGTGGCCGGTGGGAGTGTAAAATCAATGGTGGAATTATTTTTTCTTATACTAATAAGCAAAATTTGGATATGGTGGGAATAACTTGAAGCATGCAAAGTAGAAAGAGTATCCATAAATTCTTCCTTTTGTCAGTAGGTTATTGTATAAGTACCAAGTACAATGGAGGTTGATCACAGTTAGCGATATTGATAGGTGGGATATGGATAGGGTAGAGTCTTCTTGATCTTCATTCTTGGATTTTTATATTATTAATTCTTATACTTATACCTAATGAATATTTTACATTTATCTATATCTCCATCCTTACGGATATTTTTAATGGGTATGGGTAATCCCCATACCCATAGTATTTAACAAAAAACCAAAAACAAAAATTTTTTATAACTTTTTTATTTTTTATCTTGTATATTTAGGTATTTTTTATAAAAATATATATTATATATTTTTTAATAAAAATATATTAATTTTAATTAATTTAAAATAATAATTTATATTATTAAATAAAAAATCTACATACTAAATATATATAAATATATATGTAGGGTATAGGTATAGGACGGATACTATATTATTCATTTTTATCTCTGTACCAATAAAATTTAAAATCATACACATCCTTATTTCTATATTTACAATATGATACTCATCCCCATTCCCATTCGAGTACTTTTGCATTTCTCCATTTTGTTTCTTGTTCTTGGGAAGAAAATGACCATGGACCGATAAGTGGGAAAGTTTGTATGATACTGTTATCACGTGAATTAAAAATTTTTATTACATCGCTCAAGCATATAAAACTTAAAATAATTTTAGTAAAACTTATCTTCTCAAGCATATAAAACTTAAAATAATTTTAGTAAAACTTATCTTTTATTTAAATAAGTATTTTTATTAAAATATATAACGATTTTCATTATTCAATATCCAAATAATCAAAATTTGTGTCTAGATATTATTTTTAATTAATTGCTTTTACATACTATTGATTTTATTTGTTAAACTTTGTTAATTAATTGGTTTTTTTATTTTAAATTTAATTTTTATTCAACCAAATTTTAATTTTTAAAATATAATATCTATTACAATATAATTAATTTATATAAGAGTAGAAAGTTATTTTCTTTTGGGGTCTTAAGAATTTCAATTTGTAAGTATTTTATTTGTTTTTCTTATTGTCCTAAGCCAACAAGAATAAAGGCTGTAATAGAATGTTTATTTTATACATCCCTTATTTGATTAGAAAAGCAAAATGTCAAAGCCAAAATAAATAAGACAATGCTGATGATTATGATTTTACATATTCTTTCCTAAAGCGAAAATAAATAAGAAAAGGGTATATAAATTAAGTAAAACGATTAAAAGTGTCTATCAACCTAATCGATTGAGTAGGACCATCGCAATAGTTGTTTTAGTAATTAACTAGCTTACAATAATGCAATGCATGAATTTTTTTATTTATTTAAATATATATTTATATTGTAAAATTTATATTTTTTTTACAATTATATCTAAATCTTTAAAATTTAATGATATATATAAAATATAAACTATATATATTCAATTAGCATGTCATAAGAAAATTAAACTTTACTATTATTGTCTTGATCAAAATGATGAAAACAAATGTGTAAAAAATAGGAGATATTAGATTTGAATAAAAAAATAAAAAAGAATTGAATATAAATATAATATTAGTTTTTTAGAAGAACATAAAAATATAATATTAAATGATCAATCATATATTAGAAGAACTATTGACATATCTTTATTAAATTATGATTTTGATCAAAATACCAAAAGAATATCAATTCAAAAATGTGTAACAAACAAAAAAATTAAATAAAAATAATGTCAAAAGAAGAAATTATCTAAGTAAAATTAACAACAAAATCGCAAAAGCAATAATGTGGACATCAAATTTTGTTCGAAACATTTTAGTATGATTGAATAAAACCCATTTGAAACCTGTAAAAAGACCCTTTAAAGAGCTCATAAAATGCATTGTTATTTAGACTTAATAAACAAAGAAAAAGGAGACCTATATGATTATTGTCAAACTCTTTCGCATGAGATTTATATAGATGATACCTTTTCATATTGATGCATAAGAAATAAATAATAAATGAAACGAGTAAACCCCAAAGTCAACTTAAGACAAAATTGCATAAAACTTTGTCAAAATGAATAGAATTGGGGTTAATCCTCAAAGTTAACAAACTAATTAGAATCAATGTGATTTAAAATTAAATTTGGTGATTTTTAAAACACTAAAAAATTTTTAATTGCTATTGGAGGAAGTACGAAATTACAAAAGTCCTTTTAGGGGATTTTCATAAATTTAGCCTTTTTGAGCTTGAATTTTCAAAAAAACTTTTCAGATTTTAATTTCATAATATTTCATATTTTTGGTGCATATGAAATCACATCAATATCCAAAAGTGTGAAATTACCTAAATACCCTTATAAGGATATTTTCGTAATTTGGTCTTTTCAAGCTCAAATTTTCATAAAAACTCTTTAGATCTTAATTTCATAATAATTCTTTATTTTGGTGCATTTGAAATCACAATAGTACCCCTAAAAGTTGTGAATTACTAAAATACCCCCTATAGGGGTATTTTTATAATTTGATTTTTTTGAGCGTCTGAATTTTCAATAGAACTTTTCAGATCTCAATTTTCTAATCTTTCATGATTTTTGGTGTTTTAAAATCTCAAAAATGAGCATGGGAACATTGATTTGTAAGAAAATGGCTTAAATACTAAAAATTTTGTACTATGGGTAAAATGGTCTTTTTATGGGTTTAGAGGTTATAAAAATTCAACCTTTTCAGTGAATAATGTGGACTATTGGATCTCTCATTGATTTTAATCTAATGGCCAAAAGTGGTTCTTTGAAAAGAGAAAAAAAAGAAACTTTGACCCTTTGATGAGATTTCATCCAAGGTTCTATATTCACCAAAATGAGATTCTTTTGGAGGGGGGTTGACTTTGAAAAAGTTTAAGGTGGGGGGTCTATCAGAAGGAGAAAAGAAAGGAGGAAAGGCTGCTAAAACGGGGGAAGAAGGGAAGCATGTAAAAAAAAAATAGAAAGAAAAGAAACTGCTAAAAAAATAGAGGGCAAGCCAAATAGGGAGGGAAAAAAAGGAAGGAAACACTCACTAAGAAAGGAGGAGGGGTCTGCCAAAAAAGGGGAAAGCTGAAACTTGTGGTAATCTTTTCATTTTTGCAATTTTTGTTTTTCTTTGTAAATGACATTAGAATAGGCAGCATTCTTGCTGACTTTACTTTGGTTTCTTGGCTCCATTTTAGCTGTTTTCTTCTTCATTTTATTGCTTTTAATTCTAGTCTTACTTTATTTTCCTAGTACTTGCACTTTGTTCTTCATTTAAGCTTTGTTTATTATATCTTAATCAATGAAATTTCTTGTTTTGATAGTTTTAGTTCAACCTAGTTTCTTTTAGTTTTCCAAGTTTAAATTTCTTTACTTTGTTCTTGTTTTTTGTTGAGAAGTATGGCTCTTGATAGCTGGATTGACCCTTGTTCATCATTGGGCATCAAAATAGCTTGACTCTTAAAGGCTTGATTTTTTTTTCTTTGCCATTTAAGTATGGTTTTGCCTACTTTTATTTTCTAACCAGCCTTTGTTTCTATTGTTTATTGAGCTTGTTTTGGTTACTATTTGCTTGTTATTTTCATTTAGTTTATGTTATTTTATTATGATTTCATGATAGTTTATGACCTTCCCTTTTCAGCACTTGCATTTCATTTATTTTCCTTTTATCTTTCATATGAATGTACGATTTTATGGGGGCTATTTTCTTGTCATTTTGTTCAGTTTTTACATTAAGTTGCCTTACATTATGAACTTATGGTAGGTAAAAATAATGTTTTGTATACCTTACAATAATCAATATTTAAGTAATAATAAATGGAATTTATATTTGATGATGAGATATTAAGGAATTTCGAGTAGTGATTCTTTAAAATCTCTAGTTGAAGATATTTTTCTAGAAAAATTACCAAAGTAATGAAGTATTTAAAAAAATATTTAATATGAAAAGATTCGTTTATCTATTTTTCTAAGATTATTGTACATTGAAAATAATAAGTGATGATTAATATTGTGATCCACTAATTTTATTTATAACAAATTTTAATCAAAACTAAAGATTAGAAATAGAGTAATAATTAAATAAAAAAGGAAAAGTGAATGAAACTTTTGATGATGGGCATTCCTAAAGAAGTACGATTAAAAATTTTGCTTAAGAAATCCCTAGGTGGAGAAAATTTTTGCTAAAATAGTCAGCCAAAAGTATCAGGGTATCTAGGAAAACATTTCAAGAAAATTTTTATTTACTTTTGTTCTTTTCAAAAGTGTTTTAGTGCTTAATTGAAATAATATCTTAAAGGAAAGATTAAATACATAATCAATATATGTTTTTTCGTTATGTCATATTCTATCTTAGTTTGTTTGCACTTCACAATAGTTTTAAATGCAAATAAATTCCTGATTGATGGGACTGTTGAGAAGTTCTAAAAATTGATTCCCAAGAATTGCTTCTAGTTGAGACAAATTTTCTAAAAATTACCAAAATATTGGAATATTTAGAAGTTTCTTTTCAATATGAAAAATTTTCATTTTATCATTATTTTTAATTTGAGTAGTTTATTATATGAAAATATACACTTTTGGAAATCAATTTGTTTGTAGATAATAATAAGTACTACATGATTTTAAAGTAATAAGAATTTTCAATGATGAGACTTTAGAAAGTCCAAGTAGTGATTTTCAAGAATTCCCTAAGTGAGAAAAGTCTTCTAAAAATTGCCAAAGTACTAAAATATTTAGAAGTTTCTTTTCAATATGGAAATTTTCCATTTCTTAATTATTTGTAGATAATTATATTATTACCTTATTTTTAATAATTTTAAAAAAAACAAACAAAAAATCTCCAAGGATGAGATTCTGAAGAAATCCGAGTAGTGATTCTTTAGGAATCTTTAGGTAAGAAAACCTATCTAAAATGCCACCAATGTATTAGAGCATTTAGATTAATTTTTGATAAAGATTTGTCTTTTTTTTTTTAATATAAATGGCATAGAAATGAGCTTTAGAAAATACTATTTATTTTTAAAATTATAGATATCACATTTCATAAAAATAAATATGAACTATCAAGGATAGGATTTTTTTAGAACTCCAAGTAGTGATTCTTAAAAATTCTTTCAATGAGATGGTTCTTTTTAATATTACCAAAGTATTGAAATATTTTTTGAAAATTTTCAATATAAGGCTCCTTTTAATTTTTCAAGCTTACTAAAAAATAAAAATATGTTTTTAAAGAAAATTAAGAAAGTTAAATTTTAAATATAAAAATTAAGACTATTTTAGTCATAATTAAAAGATAACATAGAATTAATTGATAACGTTTTAATGTACATTGTGGGGTGCTAATTCTTCTCCACGTGTAACCAACTCCTGAACCCAAACTATTTTCGCAAACCCAAAAATTACCTTTTTAATAAATTTTAATTAGTTTTAAAATTTTATTAAGAAAATAAGTTTTAATAGGTGGCCAATCATATATAGCCAAAAATGGAGAGAGCTGAAACTTATGGTAATCTTTTCATTTTTGCATTGTTTTCTTCTTTGTAAATGACATCATAGCAGGTAACATTCTTGCTGACTTTGCTTTGGTTTCTTGGCTCCATTTTTGCTATTTTTTTCCTGATTTTATTGCTTTTAATTCTAGTTTTTATTTTATTTTCCTAACACTTGCACTTTGTTCTTCATTTAAGCTTTGTTTATTATATCTTAATTAATGAAATTTCTTGTTTTGGTTTAGCTTAGTTTCTTTTAGTTTTCCAAGTTTAAATTTCTTTGCTTTTAGCTTGTTTCTTGTTGAGAAGTATGGCTTTTGACAGCTAGATGGACCTTTGCTCATCATTGGGCATCAAAATAGCTTGACTATTGAAGGCTTGATTTTTTTACTTTGCTATTTAACTATGATTTTGCTTATTTTTATTTTTTGCCTAGCCTTTGTTTATATTGTTTATTGAGCTTGTTTTGGTTACTATTTACTTATTATTTTAATTTAGTTTCATGTTATTTTACTATGGTTTCATGATAGTTTAGGACATTCCCTTTTTAGTAATTGCATTTTATTTATTTTCCTTTTATCTTCCATATGAATGTATGATTTTTAGGGGGCTATTTTCATGTCATTTTGTTCAGTTTTTGCATTAAGTTGCCTTGTGTTATGAACTTACAATAGGTAAAAATAATGTTTTGTATACCTTACAATAATCAATATTTAAGTAATAATAAATGGAATTTATATTTGATGATGAGATATTAAGGAATTTCGAGTAGTGATTCTTTAAAATCTCTAGTTGAAGATATTTTTCTAGAAAAATTACCAAAGTAATGAAGTATTTAGGAAAATATTTAACATGAAAATTTTCGTTTTTCTATTTTTCTAAGATTATTATACATTGAAAATAATATGTGATGATTAATATTGTGATCAACTAATTTTATTTATAACAAATTTTAATCAAAACTAAAGATTAGAATTAAAGTAATAATTAAGAAAGGAAAAAATGAATGAAACTTCCATGGATGGGATTCTAAAGAAGTCTGAGTAGATATTCTCAAGAAATCCCTAAGTGAGAAAATTTTTTAAAATATCTCCAAAGTATCAAGGTATCTAGGAAAATTTTCAATAAAAAATTTTATTTACTTTGTTCTTTTCAAAATTTTTAGTGATAATTGAAAAATAATTAAGAAGATTAAAACATAATCAATATATGTTTTTCGTATCTATATTCTACTTGGTTGTTTGCATTACATAGTTTTAAATGTAAATAAAAATTTTTTATCATAGGACTCCAAGAAGTCCAAGAAGTGATTTCCAAGAATTCTCTAGGTGAGAAAAGTCTTCTAAAATTATTTAAATATTGAAACATTTAGAAGTTTCTTTTTAATACAAAAAATTTTTATTTTATCATTATTCTTAATTTGAGTAGTTTTTTATATGAAAATACACTTTTGGAAATAAATTTGTTTGTAGATAATAATATTATTACATGATTTTAAAATAATAAAAATTTCGATAATGAGACTCTAGGAAGTCCGAATAGTGATTTTCAAGAATTCTCTAGCTGAGAAAAGTCTTCTAAAAATTGTCAAAGTATTGGAATATTTAAAAATTTCTTTTCAATACGAAAATTTTTCATTTCTTAATTATTTGTATATAATTATATTATTACATGATTTTTAATAATTA
Source organism: Durio zibethinus (assembly GCF_002303985.1). Next base: position 8,508,988 of record NW_019168026.1, read on the forward strand.
AAATAAACAAACGAAAAATCTCTGAGGGTGAGGTCCAAAAAAAATTTGAGTAATGATTTTTTAGGAATCTTTAGGTAAGAAAACCTATCTAAAATGCCCCCAATGTATTAGAGTATTTAGAATAATTTTCAATAAAGATTTCTCATTTTTTTTATAAATGGCATAGAAATGAGTTTTAGAAAATAATATTTGTTTTTAAAATTATACATATCATATTTTATGAAAATAAATATAAACCACAAGGATAGGATTTTTGAGAAATCCAAGTAGTGATTCTTAAAAATTCTTTAGGTGAGATGGTTCCTTTTAATATTGTCAGCGTATTGAAATATTTTTTGAAATTTTTTAATAGAAGACTTCTTTTATCTTTTAAGCTTACTAAAAAATAAAAATATGTTTTTAAAGAAAATTAAAAAATTAAATTTTAAATATAAAAAATTAAGACCATTTTTAGTCATAATTAAATGATAACATAGAATTAATTAGTTCCATTTTAAACGGGCGTTGTAGAGTACTAATCATTCCCCACGTGTAACTCACTCTCGAACCCAAACTATTTTCTTAGACCTAAAAATTTCTTTGTTAATAAATTTTAATTAGCTTTAAAATTTTATTAAGAAGATAAGTTTTATGAGGTAACCAATCATATATAGCAAAAAAAAAATTAGTGATGACTTTATCTTTTGTTTTTTAAATTCATCTAACGGTCCCCAAAATCGTTATATTAAATGAAAATCTTAAAAGAAAATTGAATACTGAGAAAAAATGACACAACATATATTATTAGTAGGTTGAACATAACATTTGTTTTTTAATTTAAAAAGAAATTAATAATAAGGTATGTGGAAATTAAAAAAGATAAAAGAGATATATTTGATTTTAAATTTAGAGAGAATTTTTTTAATTATTTTTTTGCATATTTATAGTAAAAAATTAGTAATTTAATTTGTTTTTAAATTTAGCATTATTTTAATTAAAAATTAATTACTTGATTGATGAATATTTTGTCATATATCATTATTTTCTTATTTATGTGATGTTAAGCTAATCACACATCAAAGTTTCAATTCACCATCTATATAAAAAAATTGTTAGCCATTTTATTCTTAATTATTTTCTCAAGAAATTTTATAGACAATTACCATTATTACATATAAATCATAAGACATATGAAACATTGAAAAAAACTATTATTGTAATGCAAATAAACAATAAGTATCTTATGTAGTTATGGATCTATAGTCTTATTCAACTTATTAAAAAATATATTTTTATAACACTTTACTTAAATTTATACATTGAATATTAATTTTAAGTGAAAGTTGGTTACATATTTATTGTAAATGATGAAATTATAACAATACACATCTTTCAAGCATATATTTAGGCTCAGTTTGTTTTACAAAAAATGACTTTCGAAAAATGATTTTTAAAAAATATTTATATTTTTTTAATTAAAAGAGATCTTCTGTAGTTTGAATAAGTTAATTAAAAATATTTTTCGTTATTTGGTTGTTTTTTGAAAAATATGTTTTTTTTAAATAATATTAATATAACTATTAAAATATTAAAATTATTTATTATTAAAATATATTGAAATTATTTTTATTAAAATTATTAATATTAAAAAATAATTATATTTTAATAATAATTTTTAATATTAAAATATTATGTTAATATAAAAAAATACTAAAAATAAAACTATTTATTATTCTTTATATTATTTATTAATTTATTAAAATATTAAAATATCATTTGTTAATATATTATATTAATATTTATTAATATATTATTTATTAATATAATATTATTTATAAATATATTATAATATTATTTATTAATATTAATATATTAGTATATTATTTATTTTTAATCATATTTATTAATATAATATTATTTATTACTACACAAAAATAAAAAAATTTAAGATTAAAAATATTGAAAACATATATTATAAATCTAATAATAAGAATGAAATAGCTAATATATCTATGTTTTACATAATAATAATAATAATAATAATATTATATTATTATTATTATTATTAATAATATTATTATTATTATTATTATTATCATTATTAATTAATTAATTAATTAAGTCTAAAGCGTCAAAAATATTTTACAATGTACTTACATAGTTTTAAATGCAAGATAAAAAAAATATGAAAATGTTCTATAAAAACTATTCAGGTTAACTTTAAATGAGATTTTAATTTTTAATTTTTTCATTACAATGATCACAATAACCTTATCTCATTTAAATGAAGATAAAGATTATAAATTATTTAATATAAAAGATTTGGATAAATCTATTTTTTAAAAAAAAAAATTGAAACAATTTTAAAAATTTAAATAATAAGGCTATTTGGCAGGCACTATAATTAAAGAAATTATCCTACATGTTGGTAATATAAATTGTCTACATAGGATGACTGTAAACAAATTTTATTATATATCTTGTAAATATAATATTATATATGACATTAAAATATAAACTATTAAAGGTGTTTGAACTTGATGAATCCAATTCAATCTAATTCAGTGAGATTTGAATAGATTTGACATTATTTAAAAAAATATTAAAAATTTAAAATATATATTTTTACATTAAAATAGAATTTAAAATAATAATTTTTATTAATTTCAAAGATTTATAAACCACCAAACCTCTAAAATTAATGGTCACAATCATTCTTCATTAAAATTAATGAATCTCATCTCATGGTATTATCTTTCTTCCTATTATTATAGTTGTTATCAATTTAAAACGAGTTGAAATGGTTTGGTAACAAAAAAAATCGAGTAGAAAAATATTTTAATTGGCTTCAACCTTGTTTTAGAAGGTGATCATAGTCCATCATGCTTTTTTTATGATTTTTTCTCTATCATTTCTTATTATCAAGGTTATTTTTTATTTTGATATCAACATTTATCTCATATATATATAAAGCAAATGATAAAAGGTGAAGGAAAAGGTTTGTAGATTCGTTAATTTATCATTCATTAATGCAAATTGGGGTAAAGAAGATTTAACCCAATATGATGTCTCAATGATTTAAGAACTAAAAACCTTCAAGATTAAGGTATGATCTCCTATTTTTAAATTTCGAGAGAAAAAAAAAACCACTAGTGAAATTTATGAGATATTTTCTTTCAAGGATATTTTTAGTGTCCAGATTCATAGTGAATTTTTTTTTTCTTGAGAAAATTCTCAGGGGAAGATTTCAATAAGCAAAATTGGAGACTTTAAAATATGGGTTTAGTTAAATGATTCATTTCATCTCGTAGATAGTGATTCAATCTATAATATAATGTGTTTTCATGATTAGTCAAGAGGGTGACATAATTTCATCACAAATGTAGTAACCCACAAAAAATCAAATGCATTGCAATATTTGACATTTGAGTTAATATATATTTTGGCTGTTCAATTTATTTTGTTAGCCTTGAATTGATATTTATTTGGAATGACAAAATATTAAAGCTAAAATTTAAAAATAAATTGTTTTGAACTCCAAAAGAAAATTTTGTTATAGAATTTTTCCCCTATAAGACAAATAACTTAGAGGACTAAAGATAAATTTTTTTTCTCCATTGAAAGACATATTATATACAAAATTAAGAAAGAGGGATCGATCACCCTATGGATAGGATCAATCATTCCAACAGAAACTGAGAATTTTGCTTAAAACCCAAAAACAATTAATTTATTCAAAAATTCGATCAATTAGCTTTTATTACAGAAAGGTCTCAAATTTGAAATTTGTAAAAATGGATCGATCCATTATAAAATGGATCGATCGATATTTTTTCTTACAAAAAAAGTCTTGAATTTGAAATTGGCAGTGGATTAATCTACTCAGGAATGAATCAATCGGTTTTTCTTATAAAACTTCATTGATTTTATTGACATTGAAACTTCATGATTTAAAATTGACAAAAATCAATCAATCCCCTCCTAAAATGGATCTATCGATTATTCTTTTTCATAAACATGTTTTGGCTCAAATGACAAAACAAATCGATCCCTTCCAAAAATGGATCGATCAGTTCAGCCCTAACAGTTTCGAACGATCACATTTTCTTATGTTTTGCAGAACATTCAATGCATTAAATGAAGGTAACATTTCATTTCTCATTTTTACTTATATAAACAAATCTCCACTATATTATAAGAATCAAGAACCAAAGAATTTATTGCTATCCATTCTTATTTTCTTCAAGCATTAAAGAGTAAACTAAAGTGTGAAAGTGCATAACTTCCCAACTTTTATTCAAATTTTCTTACTATTATTCATATCTTTTATTTGTACTTCAAATTAGCAAACACTAACCTTAAAGAGGTTTTTAAATTTGCAAAACACTTGTATCTAGCTTTAAGATTGTAAGCTTGAGGGGAAGTATAACCCTTGAGTGGTTTTTAAAAAACTTAAAAAACCATTGAGGATTAGTTGATTGTATCAATAGCTTTGGAAGGGCTGGTTGTAACATTCAAAATATATATAGTAGATTGAACTCTTTGGCAAGTGAGGTTAAAGCAAAAAAGTAGGTGCCTTGTGGAAAGACCAAACATTTATAATTTTTGGTGTTTGATTCGCCATCTTTACTCCTTTACTTTTCAAGTTATTTTATTGTGTATATATATTCTCTTTATTTGCTTAGAAATCTATAATTGTGATCATTGTTTAATTTGGTAATAAAAATGTCAAAATTTTTAATTAACCAATTCACCCATTTGTGGTTTATTCAATACTTTGAGCTAACAATTGGTATTAAAGCTAGTATTTTATTTTGTAAGTCTAATAACCTAGGAGATCCATCAACCAGCTTGAATCAAAATAAAGATTAACAAGAAATACATCTCACAACAATTGAAATGTT